>JAFBJR010000429.1:8319912-8335036 GCA_016785285.1 Brachirus orientalis
GTCCATAGAGAAAATTAGAGAAAATCAGTGATTTTAACATCACAGCACACAGGAGTTGTTGATCCACTGCTGCCTCCATCACTAAGTTCAAATGTCTTATTTTGTCAATTCGGCATTTGAAAAACATTGTTCAGATTTACCTCAGTGACACAGAGTGACCACACGAGGCAGCAGTAGACCAGCAGCTCCTGTGTCCCTGTGAGCTAAAATCACCCATTTTCTCTATGGACTTTGGTGTGGGAGATTGAGTAAATTTTTTCAGTGATTCTTTTGTTAAATGGCTAAAATCTTTTTTCCTTGTGTCCTTGTTGACAGTCTCAGCATGCCTGACTGTCACACGCTGGTTCACAGTGTCAGAACACCATACAACAACCTGAACTATCTTTTTGATCTGAAGAAGGAACATAAATGTCTTTAGGTTAAGGGAAACATCTAAACATCCACTGGGGAAGGTCACGTACCGAGCTGGAGGGAAAATACATGAATACATGAATAAGTGATGAAAGTGTGACAGTGACTGACCTGATGACTGTCGGGTAAAGCTCTGACGTGTAGAGGAAAACCGTTGTGAAGGAGGCTTCTGAAAGGCCTTTTCCAATGATCGCAACAACAGTGCGAACATACCACAGATCTACGAGCAAGTGAGATTAGATTAGATTAACATCAGCATGAAGTCACCCAGGTTAGAACCAAGAGACTGTTGATAAAAATGGACGTAATCTCTGCATCTGGAAAATGAGGCTTTGTGTTTGAGTGTTTGAAAGCTGTATTCTCTTGAACGTCCATCAGGGGGCGACTGCCACTAGCAGAAAAAAAGCTAAGATGTGGACGTTTAACTCAGAAAGTCGCAGGACGGGTTCATTTGTGGACATTTTCTCAGTTTGTGCTTTGAAATTTAAATGCATTTTAAGTCAATAATTGAGAAATTAGCAACTTTTATTTATTTTACGAAAAAAAGAAATGTAATTTTTACGCATTTCCTGATATGATCTTAGACGAAAAGGTTTTTCTTCAGCACTAAATTTACTAAAACAAATTTTAAAAACAGTTTGTAAAAATGATGGCAGTCTCCTGGTCAAAACGCTGAATCCAATGCAGAAGTGCTTGAAACCTGTCTTCTCTTGAACGTCCATCAGGGGGCGACTTAAAAAAGATTACATGACAGTTTTCAGACATGAACTTTGGAAAGTAACGGGGAAAACTGTGTCTGTTTGTTGTTCACATTTTATGAACGCAGTGGTTGATTGTGTGGGACATTCGGATAAGGGGGCGGAGCCTGGATTGAGTTAAAGAAGACAGGAAACTCACAGCTTTTCCCACCGTGGAAGTTTGACTGGGAAGCAGGACGGGTTGCGGAGAAAGTACAGGCCGACTTTTGCTTCAGGAAATTGACATTTTCCTCCTCGTATAGATCACAGTCATTAAATAGAATTAAAGGAAACAGTTGTGAGGGTGTGGCTATGCTGTGATTGACAGCTGGTGTCATACAAGCTCCACCCCTCGCTTTCACATCCACAGTGGTTTCATTATGTTTCCAAAAAAAGAAGATGAGATGAGACATTTTGGATGAAGCAGTATCACAGACTAACTTCATATTTTCATATTTGTCGGAGTCATTTCTGTAAAACTCTTGAACTCTGACCTTTGGGAACAAAGATGTTGATGGCGATGCAGGCTCCCGTCAGTAACAAAGTTCCTGACTGACATTTCCTGCGTCCGAAAATGTTGAGGAAACAGTAAACCATCAGTTTGGCGGGAACTTCGATGGCTGCGTAGATGAAGTGTGTGAGGTACATGTTCAGACCGAAGCTGCCGATGTTCAGGCTGATTCCATAATATGTGGCGGCAACTCCAAACCTGCACACACACACACACACACGGTCACTGACCATTCCACACATGCTAACGTTTAATTCTTTATTTTACTTCTATTTAATGATGTTTTTAATGCATGTTTACTCTTCATTATCTTTACTTTTTATCTGTACTATTGTAAAACTGCAAATGTCTGAATTGTGGGACTAATCATCTTATCTTTTTGTACTGACCAAAGTCTTTATTTTATTTCTTATTTTTCTGGGAGACTCACCACACAACCCCAGTAATCAGAGTAATTTTTCTAATCTTCGGGGTCTTGATCAGGTGAAGGTACGTGTAGTTTTTGTCTTGCTTTTCCAGGTTTTCCATGTTGCAGAGAGTCTGTAAAGAAGCAGAAACATCATTTGACAATGTTGAATGAAACATACAGAAAATGATTTTAGTCTCTAAACAAGTCTATAATATGTTAAGAATGTGTTTATCATTTAATCTCACTGTTAGATGTGGTTTTCTGACTTTAAACTCAAGGTTTTGACGCTATGTAAACCGCTCACTCTCCCACACCAAAGTCCATAGAGAAAATCAGTGATTTTAGCTCACAGGGACACAGGAGTTGTTGATCCACTGCTGCCTCCATCTGTACGTTCAAATAGCTTATTTTGTCACTTCAGTGTTTGAAAATCTGGATTTAGATATATTTGAGTGACACAAAGTGACCACACGAGGCAGCAGTAGACCAGCAGCTCCTGTGTCCCTGTGAGCTAAAATCACTGATTTTCTCTATGAAGTTTGGTGTAGGAGAGTAAAAAGTGACACAAACCTAAGAATCCAGTCCACAAATTTGTCTAATGACAAGATAAAGTGGTAAATGTGTTCTTAAGATATTGTAGACTTAAGCTGATGTAGATGTGATGTTGTCTTTTGGCTAACTTCCTGTCTGCTGCGTCTGTTAGCAGTCCTCTCCCTCCTACTGTCGTTTCTCCTTGATTTTCTGTCAGAGCCTGAGATACAAATGTCACTGAACATTATAGATCAGTGTGAGGTAACAGAATGTAGAGATTTGAAATAAAGTGTTTCATTGTCAGCAGATTTAAGTGACCAGCCTCTTTTTGTCACAGGGAGTGAACAGCCATCAGTATGTGACATATTAACTACCTCATACCATCACACTTCGAAAATCCTCAGCTGTCCCTTTAATGTAAAACAGAATGGAAACTCACTCCCAACAATTTTTAAATGGCAGTTTAAACTTTAAACAAATATGTAAATGTTTAAGTTGAAACTGACCTCCACGTTTAGTTTTGGTCGCCTGTTGAACTTTGCACATTTGTTGAGGTAAAACTGAGCCGTCTCCACTTTACCATTCGCCAAAAGCCATCGAGCAGATTCAGGAATCCACCTGCACATACATTCAAATATTCATTGATTAAGTCTACAGCATTTTAAGGACACGTTCACATTTTTATCTCACTGTTAGACAGACTTTTCCAACAGGAAAGTGAAGTTTGTAAACCACTCACTCTCCCACACCAAAGTCCATAGAGAAAACCAGCGATTTTAACATCACAGCACACAGGAGCTGTTGATCCACTGCTGCCTCCATCAGTAACTTCAAATGTCTTATTTTTTCAATTCGGCTTTGGAAAAACTTCATTTAGATTTACGTCAGTGACACAAAGTGACCACACGAGGCAGCAGTAGACCAGCAGCTCCTGTGTCGCTGTGAGCTAAAATCACTTATTTTCTCTATGGACTTTGGTGTGGTGTGCTGAAAAACTGATTTTAGCCACTAAAAAAATAATGCAGCTAATAAAATCTACATCAGTTTAAGTCTACAATATCTTAATATGTGCATGTATTTATCTCACTGTTAGACAGATTTTTTCAACAGGAAACTGAAGTTTGTAAACCACTCACTCTCCCACACCAAAGTCCATAGAGAAAATCAGTGATTTTAGCTCACAGGGACACAGGAGTTGTTGATCCATGTGTACCACTGTCAGTAAGTTCAAATATCTGATTTTGTCACTTCAGGGTTTAAAAATCTGAATTTAGACATATTTAAGTGGCACAAAGTGACCACACGAGGCAGCAGTAGACCAGCAGCTCCTGTGTCCCTGTGAGCTAAAATCACTGATTTTCTCTATGGACTTTGGTGTCTTTCGGAGTCTCTTGTTAAGTGGTTAAAATCCAGAGTGAGTCTCGGGCTAGTTCTCGTTGCTCCATCTCCGTGTAAGTCATTTTTATCAGTCATTTTTAAGTGACTGATAAAATGTCAGCGGGTGAAATTGATTTGTGAGCACGTGCTTCACTCACCACCAGGTCAAAACCGCGAACCCCAGCGGCGCCGTAACGACCATGACCAGCGTCCGCCAGTCGCGTATCAAGAAGGCGATGCAGGCGAGCAGCATGTTTCCCACAGACCAGGACAAACTGCCCATGACTCCGATTAGCGACCTGTGACCTGTGTCCACCCACTCGACGGCTGCCCAGTGAGGGAGCAGAGATAGCTTAGCACAGTATTAGCATTTCAAGACAAAGATTCAAACAGTAGCGTCTGTTTAACTGTTATCTAACGTGAAATTGTCAGCTCACAGAGAACTAATGAAGTGATGCCGATTCCTGTCAGTCCGAACCCAGTGAGAAATCTCAGCACCGCAAACATGATGTAGGAGTTTGCAAACGCACTGGAGAAGCTGAACACGATCGACATAAGGTACGAGACCAGAAGAGTCTTTTTCCTCCCGTATCTAAAAAAAAACATACAGTGACATTCAAGACTAGGATTTTCAGAAAAGTTTGAAATAAGTCACTGCTGCTTTATCAGTGTTTTGTACGCCTACTTATCGCAGAGAAACCCGAAAACTATGGCTCCCACCATCACTCCCAAGAAGAAGATCGTACCCGTGGTGCTCGGCAGACTTTTTTTGTCACAGACAAGAGACCACTGAAAAAAACAGGTCACAGGTTACAGGTTCACTATACCAAAAACAAAAACACTTATGTGACTCTTTAAATTATAATATAATATAATATAATATAATATAATATAATATAATATAATATAATATAATATAATATAATATAATATAATATGAAGTTGGTAAACCACTCACTCTCCCACACCAAAGTCCATAGAGAAAATCAGTGATTTTACATCACAGCACACAGGAGTTGTTGATCCACTGCTGCCTCCATCAACAAGTTCAAATGTCTTATTTTGTAAAATTCGGCTTATGAAATCCTTCATTCAGATTTACCTCAGTGACACAAAGTGACCACACGAGGCAGCAGTAGACCAGCAGCTCCTGTGTCCCTGTGAGCTAAAATCACTCATTTTCTCTATGGACTTTGGTGTGGGAGAGTGAGTGGTTTACAAACCGGTTGCTTGTATTAAAAATCTACCTAATAATGAAATACCAAACTTCATATATTCTTAAAATACCACTGATTTGATCTTGTGAAGATTTTCTGAGGTAAGTCTGTTGTTTAGTGGCTAAAATCTGGATCTGCACACCTGAATGATCACTTTAAGACTCTGGTGTGTCTTCACAAAGATGTTTTCTGTGAGCAGATGCCTCGCCGAGAGTGTTTTCTGGTTTCTACCTCTGTTGCGATGGTGGAAGTGACGCTGGCGTTGTCGTAAACCCAGCCTCGCTGACACTCCACTGTGAGCAGCTCAGCGCTGATGCCTGCGCTCGCGTTTGACAACAGCTCAAACTGAGGCTCCGCAAACATCTCGCACGCCTTGAAGGTCCCGTCTTCCTGCTTCGGAACGCTGACCGTCAGTCTTTGTTCCCGAGTCAAGTTCGCGAGCGCGTGTCCGCCGTCCAGGGCGCTGACGTCACAGTGATGAGGAGGCACCGCGGCGATGAAGATGTTGAGCAGGAAGTGACACGGGAGGACGATCCGTGGAGAACAGAGCAGGACGACGAGGAGGATCTGAAAGGAGCCGAAGCCGTTGACCTCGTCCAGGATCTTCTCAAACTTCATCCTGAAGACACACGTGCATGTTCACTCCTCAGTTCTAGTTAGTTGGTTAGTTAGTTAGTCAGTTAGTTAGTTTGTTTGTCAGTCAGTTAGTCTGTCAGTTAGTTAGCTAGTTAGTTTGTTTGTCAGTTAGTCAGTCTGTCAGTTAGTTAGTTTGTTTGTCAGTTAGTCAGTCTGTCAGTTAGTTAGCTAGTTAGTGAGTTAGTTAGTTAGTTAGTCAGTTAGTTAATTAGTTTGTCAGTTAGTTAGTGAGTTAGTTAGTTGGTTTGTCAGTGAGTTAGTTTGTCAGTTAGGCAGTTAGTTAGTTAGTTAGTTCGTTAGTTTGTCAGTTAGTTAGTTAATTAGTTTGTCAGTTAGTTAGTTAATTAGTTTGTCAGTTAGTTTGTCAGTTAGTTCGTTAGTTTGTCAGTTAGTTAGTTAATTAGTTTGTCAGTTAGTTAGTCAGTTAGTTCGTTAGTTTGTCAGTTAGTTAGTTAATTAGTTTGTCAGTTAGTTAGTGAGTTAGTTAGTTGGTTTGTCAGTGAGTTAGTTTGTCAGTTAGGCAGTTAGTTAGTTAGTTAGTTCGTTAGTTTGTCAGTTAGTTAGTTAATTAGTTTGTCAGTTAGTTAGTCAGTTAGTTCGTTAGTTTGTCAGTTAGTTCGTTAGTTTGTCAGTTAGTTAGTGAGTTAGTCAGTTTGTCAGTTAGTTAGTCAGTGAGTTTGTCAGTTAGTATTAAATCTAAGTGAGTTGAGAATGCAGACAGACCATCTCATCTCCACAGACCATAAAACACACAGAACCGACATCAGAACATTTATGTTGTAAAAAATCACTTTAGAAAACAGTTTTTTTTTAAATTCCTCGTTCATTCATTTGTAAAGACCAGATGTTTCCATGCATCAGTGAATCTTCTGCCCCCTGGTGGTTGGTCCAAACATGTCAGACCTGCAGCTCAACAGAATCAAAGCAGAACAACAGAAGGACCTGATGATGGTTACTTTATTTCTTCTTCTTCTTCTTCTTCTTGCCTGGTTTTCCACACCAACTCTCTTCTTCTTCTTCTCTGAGTCTTTGTCGTCCTCTTCTTTGTCTTCTTGGTTCTTCTCCACCTTTTCGTTCCTTCTTTTTCGTTCTCCTCCTTTCTGTCCCTCAGTTTTTATCTTCTTCTTCTCCTCCTCCTCCTCCTCCTCTGGTTCTCCATGTCTTGTTCTAACCACACCAAGTCCTTCTTCTCCTTCCTCTCACGTCTTCTGAGATTTCCTTTCTCTTCCTGATCTGTTCGCACAGGTTTAAGGCAGAGGACAAGAAAACGGAGAAGAAACATCAGACATTTTGAGAAGCAGACGAGTTCCTCACCTGCGAGTGTGGACGCCTTCAGTGTCAGGAGAACCGAGGAGAACTGAAGTGAGGTTCCTCAGCAGCAGCAGCGGCAGCAGCAGCAGCAGCGGCGGCAGCAGCAGCAGCAGCAGCAGCAGCAGCAGTCGACCTGATCGTTCCTCTGTTCATCACCTTTGGACTGTGAATCTGTTAAATATTAAAAGTCATAAGACACGTTAGTGTCCATTAGACGGTCTCATGAACACGCCTCGTGTTCCCGTGTTCTCCTCGGCGTGTTTGCAGGATCACGGTTTGATTCCTGGTCTCGTTAAACCTCAACGCTTTCAACTTTTAGAAAAGGACATTTACATTCAAATAAATAATAAGACAAATGAAATGGACGCCGTCTCCAGGTCAAGACAAGACACTGAAATGTTTTTTTATTTCTTTGTTTTTTTTAAGATGCAAAAAATCAAAAAGTTCAGGTCGGATTTTGATGAATTTTTTTGAAAATGTAGGTTCGGCCGCAAACATTTGGCTTAAAATTGTGGTGATAATTCTGAAAATATAACACTTTCTTTCAACATTCTCATTCTCCATCATTCACATTAACCATGAATTAATTTGTTTATGTACTTGTTCATTTTGTGTGTGTTTATAAATATGACATGAAGTTTAAGGCATGACATTTAAAAACGTTGACTCCTATGAAAAGTCCATAAAACACTGTAAAACAAACAGTTATGTTCTTTATGTATATAAAATTATTATCATTTTATATATCTATATATATATTACCTCCCTGTCATTAGAACATAATATCTTGTAAAGCATATTATTAAACTTTCATATATTTAACATTATGGCACAACATTAAAATGATATATTTCCTTCATTCAACATACATGTGCTGTAGTTTAATGATGTTTATTTTCTAATCAGGACTGATTTTTGGCACTTAAGGCGATAAAAGGGAGTAAAAAAAAAAATTTGAAAAAGTTTTGCTGGTAATTCGTGACACGTCAAAAGTTGTGTATGTTATCATCAAATAAGAAACATGTTAGAAGATTGTGTAATTATGTTTGAAAAACTGGTATTAAAAGGGTTAAATTGCTTTAAAATTAAATTATGATTTTCTTTAAATAAGGTTTAGTACTATACTTAAACAAAACAAAATAATAAATAAATATATTTTTATGGGTTTTCATATTTCATTCATCTATTTTTGTTCATTTTGTGTGTTTTTAATAATGTTGACTCCATATTTACACTGTGAAACAAATTTTTTTTTTTTTTAAATTTATGTACGTAAAATGTTGACATTGAAAGACATAATGTCTTTTATTAATCATTATTCATCAAATGTCATTAGAGCATAAAATCATGTAAAATGTTATTAAATTTTCAGAAATTTTAAAATAAAAAATAAATATTTTTGGCACTTAAGGCGATGAGAGTGAGTAAAAGACAAAACACTATTTTTATTTTTATATTTTTCAATGTTGGTAATTAAGTAAATGATATTCTGTACGATATGGAAAATTTTGCATATTTTGTGTTATTTTATGTTAAAGAATTGTGAACAAATTTAATGATATTGAAAAAAAAAATTCATTAAAATGTTAGAGAAAGTAAAATTTCAGAATCAGCTCTTATTTTATTTATCTATTATTTTGCAGTTATTAAACTGGTTTTAGTTTTCAATAAAAACTGTAAACATGTTTCTGTTTGGTTTTGTGAAGAGATCTATTTATTGTTTGGGTTTTGTTAAAATAGTGCTTCCAATGAGCACTTCAAATTTTCAAAAACATTCAGGGACCTTGCTTTTGAATTTAGGGAAAAAATTCAAGGCCCTTGAAAGTTTTTGAAAATCACCATAAAAAGACATAGGACACTGGAATTGTTTACATTATGTGCAAGAAATGAGTTGATATTTAGGTCAGACATTTTCACATTCAAAAATGTTTGAGGACCTTGTTTTTTTCAAATTCAATAACTTTCAAGGATTTCAAGGAGCTGTGGGAACCCTGAAAGGATTAACTTTTTTCTTGCAAAATACTCAAATGCTTCCAATGAGCACTTCAAATTTTCAAAAACATTCAGGGACCTTGCTTTTGAATTTAGGGGAAAAAAAATTCAAGGCCCTTGAAAGTTTTTGAAAATCACCATAAAAAGACATAGGACACTGGAATTGTTTACATTATGTGCAAGAAATGAGTTGATATTTAGGTCAGACATTTTCACATTCAAAAATGTTTGAGGACCTTGTTTTTTTTCAAATTCAATAACTTTCAAGGATTTCAAGGAGCTGTGGGAACCCTGAAAGGATTAACTTTTTTCTTGCAAAATACTCAAATGCTTCCAATAAGCACTTCAAATTTTCAAAAACATTCAGGGACCTTGCTTTTGAATTTAGGGGAAAAAAAATTTCAAGGCCCTTGAAAGTTTTTGAAAATCACCATAAAAAGACATAGGACACTGGAAGTGTTTACATTATGTGCAAGAAATGAGTTGATATTTAGGTCTTACATTTTCACATTCAAAAATGTTTGAGGACCTTGTTTTTTTTCAAATTCAATAACTTTCAAGGATTTCAAGGAGCTGTGGGAACCCTGAAAGGATTAACTTTTTTCTTGCAAAATACTCAAATGCTTCCAATAAGCACTTCAAATTTTCAAAAACATTCAGGGACCTTGCTTTTGAATTTAGGGGAAAAAAAATTCAAGGCCCTTGAAAGTTTTTGAAAATCACCATAAAAAGACATAGGACATTGGAAGTGTTTACATTATGTGCAAGAAATGAGTTGATATTTAGGTCACACATTTTCACATTCAAAAATGTTTGAGGACCTTGTTTTTTTCAAATTCAATAACTTTCAAGGATTTCAAGGAGCTGTGGGAACCCTGAAAGGATTAACTTTTTTCTTGCAAAATACTCAAATGCTTCCAATAAGCACTTCAAATTTTCAAAAACATTCAGGGACCTTGCTTTTGAATTTAGGGAAAAAATTCAAAAATTCAAATTCATGGACCAGGATTTCAAGGAGGGACTTGAATATTAAAAAAGACGCAGATGCAGTTTTTTGTCATTTCAGGAAAATTAACAACACAAACCTTGTTTTTCATGTCAACGGTTTATTTAGTTTTAAATATTTATGATAAAACAAAAGTCAGTGACGTTTACAGACGTTTCCACATGAAGACTGACGCAACAAAAACAAGGATTTTAAGGACCCATGGGAACCCTCCTTGAAAGTTTATCAAGTTGGTAAAAAAATTAAATGAGAACCCTCAAGCACTTTCAATGAGCACTTCAAATTTTCAAAACATTCAAGGACCTTGCTTTTTCAAATTCAAAAGCTTTCAAGTATTTCAAGGACCCTTGGGAAAATTTTCAAGGGCTTTGTTTTGACATTTACAATTTTTCAAGGATTACTAGCACACATGAGGACCCTCTTTAAAGTCATTGAAAGTATTTGAATTTTGGGGGGAAAAAAATTCATGGCCCATGAAAGTTTTTGAAAATCACCCTTAAAGACAGGTCACTGGAAGTGCTTACATTTTCAAATTCACAAACTTTCAAGGACGCCTTGGAAAAAAAATTGGCTTGTAATTTGTTTTCACATTTACACATTTTCAAGGAATCCAAGGACCCATTGGAACCCTCCATGAAAGTTTTTGAATTTGGAAAAAAAATTAAGGTCCTTGAAAATCAATGCTCAAACTCCCACTGTCAATGAGCACGTCCAATTTTCAAAGCTTTCAAGGACTCATGGGAACCCTAACCCTGTAAATGAATGACAGAATATTGTCCTGAAGTCAAACGCGTCACTTTTCCTGGTTCCGTCTCAGAGTCTGAGGGAACTTTAGAGCGTTGGACGTGTCCAGGTCAGTCCTGACGTGTCCGCGTGAAGACTGACGTGTCCGCGTGAAGACTGACGTGTCCGCGTGAAGACTGACGTGTGCGCGTGAAGACTGACGTGATGTTTTTACCACACGTGAGTCGTTTCACTTCAGATCATGAAGGTCCAGGTTTGTTGTTCGGATAAGGAACTGATCCTTCGTAGATGATCTTGTTCTTGATTCCTTCCTGGATGATTCTCTGCTGAACACGGAGATGAGCTTTCTGCATCCTGCAGTAACACCTGGACACACAGAGGACACAGTGAGTGGAGGTGGACTTTTGTGGAAATCATTTTTTAATTTTTTTTCCAGGGGAAAAATATTCTAATTAAAAAAATGGAAATTATCAGTGTTGAAAAATATTTGTACACACAGCAACACAAGGAGATTTTTTCTGCGGGCTGAAAAACAACCAAAAAAACAAAACGCGTACACACCGACAACGGATCAGAAACACGCCGCGTAAAGATGGGAACGGAACACATGGTGAAATCGATGTAATACATATGCCACACCTACATGTGGCGCTGTAAACAGACTCAGACAGAGTCGCCGGACGTGAGGTTACATCTTGTTCTGGTCACGTGACGGTGAAGGTAAAGTGACGTCATCGTTCTCAAAAAGTATCGTTTCAGGTCACCGGGAACGCCGTTTCCGTGTGTACGAGAGGTCGACTCGATAAAAAACGTTATCGGATCGACCTAAATCCGTTCCCGTGTGGACGGCGCCTGAAATGACAAAATTCATTCTAAAACGGGTTTGGCAAAGAGAGATGAGAACGTGAGACACAATAAGACAAGAGACAAACACAACAGAGACAAGGAACAAAATCAAACGTCAACATCATCAGCTGGACAATGTCCAACAGAAAAAACCAGATGTTAGGACCAGATGTTAGGACCAGGCCTCGGGGTAACACCTGATCACAACTAGAGTGTGGAGACTCCCTCTTCCCAACTCCCAACAAAACCAGCAGTAACACACCAAAGGAAATATTTTAAAGGTTTATTAAAAACAAGTACACAAACGTCTGCTGGCAGCGTGGCTGAGAGAGGTTGAAGGGAAGTCCCACTGCAGCTGAGATGATCAGGCCTCTTATAATGGAACCTCGTGTGCAGGACCAATCAGCTCTCAGGATCCACCGAGACACTCACACACACGTCATTCAATCAAACACCTGCAGCCCATCACACACTCACATGCAGACTCTTACACGCCAGGAGAAGGGAACCTACGACCCTGGGGTCGTACCAGAGAAAAAAGACAAAACTCACCAGGAGCCAAGTGTGGTGAGAAGAAAACCTGTAAAGCCGACGTCAAACGACCTCTTCACTCGACCTGAGGACAAAAGACACAAGACTGAGGAGACAGGCGACAAAATGCTACTGTAAATCTATTCAAAGTTCACGGCTATAACTGAAGTTATTTGTATGTTTTTGTTTTAAATCCATTCATTTTTGCATCAAAAACATGTTTATATTGTTAATTATTCACCGCTCCATGTCAAATCAGAGACTTTTATTTCAAAATGATGTGAAATGTCAACAGAAATGTTATTATTTCAATGTCTTTTTCCACCTATTGACCAGACTGGACACTCATTGTCCCCCGGGACGCCGGTCTTGTCTTCAGACCGTCCTCAGTGAAAAGACAGAATCAGAATTAAAAACTCACTCGTGAACAGAAAGTGAAGGAGACCAGCAGTGAATGAACCTGCAGCTCCATGAAGGACGGCGTCTCTGGCACACGGAACCCTCTGGACGTCCAGGATCCCCAGCAGCCGGAAACCCTGATGGACGGAGGGGACAGACCAAAATATCACGTCTGGGAATCTTGGAGAAATGATCCCAGTTTATCAGCAGAACAGTGAATATTTTCTGTTTTCTTTAATCCATAAAACAAAGAAAAACATTCAAAAGGAATCTTTTTGGTTTGTGGACAAAACAAGACATTTGAGGACATCATCATAAACATAAACACAATATTTTATGAACCAACAAGTACTTCATTAATCCACTACATGATCAAAATCTGTGTTTCATGCAGCAACTGTGATTAATCTGTTAACATATAAATTATAGTAACAAAATGTACACACAAATATAGAGTCAAAAAATTTTTTTTTGTGTTAAAATTTTTAAAATGAAAAATGTTTCATAATCTTTTTTGTCTTTCTGAGATGTATTTGTTTTGAAAAAATATATATATCAATATTTGAGTCCAGAAAAATATAGTGGTTGGGAAAAACTATATTATGTTAATTCAGAATGGTATTAAAAATTATATTAATTCAGAACGGGGCAAAAATTTAATTTTTTTTTAATGAAAATAATCCTGGTGATTCAGGAAAAAAAACTTTTAAAAAAAAAGCAAACACCCAAACTGATAAACCAACTGTTAATAATCGATTCATTGTTGCATCCCAAGTTTAACGTAACTATTTTGTATTAATTACAATCTAACAAACTGTAAGATTTTCAACTCAAATGTTAAAAAATGTACTATAAATAATTTTTTCATCATTTTTGTCTGATTTTTTTCTGTAATTTTCTTACAAGAAAGTAGAAATTAATAAAAAAAAACAATTATATTGATTCAGGAAAAAAAAACACAAACTCAGACATATTTTAAAATTTTATTGTTCAACTGACAATAACTATGTGATAGTTACATTTTTAACAGTGTTCAGTCAAAGGCATTTGGTCTAAATCAGAGTTGGCCTTAATCTGATTATCTGAGTTTTTACTAACACGTTAAAAATGTACTGTTTAATCTGTGGACCAGTAAAGTTTAAAACCAAGTATCAAAACCAACGTGTAAAATATAACATTAAATATAAATATGACCAAAAAAATATGTGCCAAAAAAGTTGAGTCATAATCTGTCCCTTACTTTTTGATCGACACAATAAATTCATGTAAATACATTAAAAAATATCTTACATGAAAAATATCTTACATGATCCATCTGTGGGTCCTGACCCAGTGTTTAGGAACCACTGGTTTAGACTCACTCATTAATAATTAGAGCTGTAATGATTAATCTTCAAATTAATTAATCTACAACTAATTTAACTAGTGATTAATCACTTTGAGAGAGTTGTTTTAAATGAAATAAACAACGTTCTGTGGTTTCAGGTTCTTACAAGTGTTTCTTTGCTTCTCTGTCACATTAAAACTGAACATCTTTAGTTTGTGGAGAAAAAAAGACAGTTGACGACTTGATTTCGAGGTTTGAAAGACAATGAGTGAAATAAAACACTAGTTTGTCCATATTATGGACAACATAACCTTCTACTCCCTTCCTTCTCTTGAAGGTGGACCTGGCCGTGGCGACATAGCTGCAAACAACAGTAGTGATCCATAAACTTTATCTGGTGAATAACAATGTGAGCCGAAAATGTCTACGAGACAAAACAGTTCAGAAAATAATTTCAATGGCGACACAAGACGTGGTGTTCGTTTTCTACACACGGTTTCATTTTAAATATCAAAATAACCGGAGGAGATTCGGTTCTACTGCAGCGTATGCGACAGCAGAATGCACACTTTCTTCTTTTTGGTTTAAAATCCGTTTCCGGTTATAATTTGTTTTGATTGAAATTCTCACCTTATTGCTTTTCTTCTCCTCTTCTTCCGCCATTTTACCTGCGCAGTCGGTTAACGTTAATAAACCGCTTGACTTAGATCAAAAAATAACCATTTTGTAACTCACACTAGCGACCGATACCCGGAACCAGCCGCTGCTGCCAAGGTGGTCCGTTCACCTCTGTTCGCCGACGCAAAAAGAGGGAACAGATTTTTGGTTCCGGTGTAGATTTAAGTTAAACAATAAAACAGAAATCTATTAAAAATAAATAAATAAATGAATAAATTAAAAAAAAGAAGAAATCATTGACAATGCAACAGGATCGTGTTTGATGAATAATAATAATAATTTTTAAAAATATATTCACATTTTGTTTTAATTTACTTATATAATTTATGTAAATGTACTGGATTTCCATTAATGAAATATACAGTGTGTACATATGGGGGTTAAAAATATGACATACATACATATATATATATATATATATATATATATATATATATATATATATATATATATATATATTT
>JAFBJR010000429.1:8335054-8365674 GCA_016785285.1 Brachirus orientalis
TACATTTTCAAGTCAGATTAACAACATATTTGCTTCTCTGTTGTTTGGGCGTTAACAGCCTCCACAAAGAAGATGAGATTCACATTTTATTAATTATTTTGTTAAAGTGTAGAAACTGGATATTTTGAATTCATCAAACGTGTGAAGAAGAAGAAGCATGTGACCAAAGTGAAACCTCAGGGTTGAATTTCTTCGGTAAATGTCACAGGATGCGCGTGTCTCCATGGGAACGTATCCAGCTGAAGTCAAACAGGAAGCAGCGAGTCACTGTGACCTCTGACACTTTGTTTCACCAGCACCGCTCTGACCTTTTGACCTTTGTTGCCTTCAAAAAGAGAGATACTGTGTGTTTCAGCCAAAACACACAGTAACAAATGTAGTCAGATCAGAATGAGAATATTTTATAACTCAGTAACATGTTTAGTGTTCAATTAGAACCGAATCCACTAGAAAACAATAACTGTCATAATTATGATTAATCAGTTGATTATTTTCTCGGTTAATAACCACTAAAATCCAAACATATCATAATTGTACATAATTGTAATTTTAGAAAGTAAATACTGGTTATGTTGTTGAATAATGAAGTAGTTATAGTTATAGTTATCATTTTCAAGTCAGCTTAACAACATATTTGTATTTATATTTTATTATATTATTCACCTATAATTATCTACAACAACATGACGTTTACATACACACACAAAAAAAATATGACACTTATGATAGTATGTTATTATTATTATTATTATTATAGATGAATAAGTGAATTTGACCACTGTAGGAAAGTAATTTCTTAATAAATTTGTTAAATTTCACATGTTGTGAGTAACTTCATTTTTTGTCTGTCACAACAAACCACGCCCACTTCCACCAACACGTGGTTAAAAGACGTTCCCATACCGGGAGTCGAACCCGGGCCGCCTGGGTGAAAACCAGGAATCCTAACCGCTAGACCATATGGGACTGTGGCGTTGAGTGGAATCACGTGATCCTGAAAATGTCCACGAGTGAATACGAACACGGGTCGTTTCGAGAAAATGCACTATAAAAATATTTATTGTAACTTTAAATAGGAACAACGAAATTAAAAACGTTTAAAAAAAAAATGTGTTTCACTTCAGAAAAGAAAAGAAAGAGACTGAGATTACATTAATTTTAATAAAAATAAATAAATTACTGGAAAAATCCAGTAATTTTTAATGGAAAAATATATAGAAAGAATAACAGAATTTGGTCAATATTTTAAACCAGAGAAGACATTTATTTTTTTAATGAAAATTATTTACCTGATACAAAAAACTGCTGACTTGTGATTTTTCTTCACAATATATATATATATATATATATATTGCTTTTTTTTTAATGAAAAACAAAGGAAATATTTTTATGGAAAAAATATTGGTGATTCAGAAAAACTGCTGAATTTTTCATTTGCAGAAAAAAATGTTGATTTAGAAAACCAGAGAAGAATTTGTTTGTTTTCATGAAAAAAAAAAAGAGCAGAAATGTCTTCTTAATTAAACAATCGTCTTTTTTCTTCAGAATAACAAGCGAATAACATCCACCTTCGCATGAAATCAGTCACGATGTCACTGTTTTGATCGTCTTCATGATTGGTTTGTGGTTAAAAGTTTGAGTGTGGACGTCAGTGGACGTCAGCGTGTCCCTGAAGTGTCTCTTCCTCCCGCAGACTCAAACAGGACGTTACAGATTAATCTCCCAGAAACAAAACAAAACAAAAACCAATGAGATGAACAGGAAACGACCAGTGCGGAAACACACTGACGTCCACTTTGATCCATTTTGATCCACTTTGATCCGGGACGCAGAGTCTGTCTCATATAAAAACAGAGCTCAGGGGACGAACTCACCGGGACGACAGTGGACGACAGTGGACGACGGCACAGAGGTGAGATTGTCCAACACATGGTCATTTATTCACTTCTTGTTTTTTTATGCGCCTTCAAAGAGGTGAAGAAGAAGAAGTTAAGACAGTGGTTCTCAAAGTCTGGGTCGGGAACCACAGATGGGCCGCAGGAGATTTTTCTCAGGTCCCCTCCAAACCAAATTTGGAGAATGTTTCCAAAATGTTATCTGAAAGATTTAGGTGTAAAATTAACTTGGAAATGTTTTCTTTACTTATTCAAAATGACGTTAGCTGTTACAAACCGGTCTGTCTCAGTCCAGCTCCTGCAGGAACATGGCCGCTGCGCAGATCAGGACGTTGACCTTTCACCTCACTCTCTCGCTCTTGCTGGGATCCTCGTCGTCTGATTGGCCGCTCGCTCCTCCAGGTAAATGAATGTGTAACGCCAACTTACAGCAAAGTTACAGGCCATTTTGTTTCGTGTTTCGTGGCAAAAGGGCAGCTACATTCAAAATGGCTGACTTCCTGTCGGGTCAAGTCCAGGTTGGTAGACGTGTTCACGGTCGGTCCCTTGTGTCACGTATGAAGTTTTGAGTTGAGATTCATGAATTTTGTTAAATGTCACATGCTTGTTTGTGAATAAACAAAGCCACTTTCACAAACGTGTGGTCAAAAGCCAGTGTTCCCATACCGGGAGTCGAACCCGGGCCGCCTGGGTGAAAACCAGGAATCCTAACCGCTAGACCATATGGGACAGTGAAAGACATAAAAATTGGAAAATTGGAAAATTCTCCAAAATTGTCGTGGCCACGCCCTTTTGAATCTGTCCACTATGCTGGAACGATTAACGTACTCAGAAGAGTTTGTTGCAAATCGCCAAGATGGACGCCAAATTCAAAATGGCTAACTTCCTGTTGAGTTGAGGCCATGGTCCCGGTTCGTCGTCCTGGGCTGTGACATGTTTCCAAAAGTTTCATAACATTTGGTGAAAGCTTTGTTTTTGTCTTTGTCATACCAGGTTTCACCTTTGGGGGGTGCTACTGAGTCATCTAATGCCACCTTTTCATGCATTTCCATACTTACTGCTGCTAATTGTTCTTTAATATGTTAATTTTTTTTATTTTCTCCATACGCTATTGAGCAAAAGCCAAAGCAGTGAAATCGCTGCAGCCAGCGATTATAGATCATGATGCATCAAAACAAACACCTTTATTTTGAAATCATGTAAAATATCGTGACAAATACTATTGGAAAATTGTGATATGATTTTAAGCTAATATCGCCCACTGCTTGTTTTTCCTCCGCACATTTCGACTTCTTCTTCACTCGATTTGAAGCTCGTGTGTCGCTGAGGTCATTTCAGAGAGAGACCCCTGGTGGACAGCGTTGGTATTGAGTGGTTACCGAGTCTTTGTCCGACTTCTGCTGGTAGTTTGTTCCGTGACCCTGAGCCTCTGACCGACACAAACGTTCCACGACTCGCTACAATATAATTCTTTTTAATGGTTTGACTGGAAATGGGAGTCTGTTAGAGTTGAAATAAAATGTCCTGTGCTCTGGTCAGTGTCCTCTCAGCTGCCGCTGTGTCAGCTCATCAACCAGACGGTGTCTCTGGAGAAGGAAGGATGTCCCACATGTCACCCGGTGGAGACGACCATCTGCAGCGGCCACTGCAACACCAAGGTATTCTGGGAAATGACCGGACAGTGCTGATGAGTTCGGGGACAAACCGTAATTCGTTAATTGTTTACATATTCATAGTTTTATTTAAATAACTATGAAATATATGGCGATTGGGTTTCAGGGAAAATACTTGAGAGCTAGAATTAGGCCTCGATTTGTAATATTAAAGGGATAGTTCAGTTTTTTTTCCCAAGTGCGTTTGTATGGGGTTCTGACATACAGTCTCTGTGTGTTCACTACACTGAGAACAAATACTATTAAAATGGCTGCCAGTGGAGACACAGGGAAAAACAGATTTTAGCCACTTAACAAAAGTTAGTTTAAGTCTACAATATTTTAAGAATGTGTTCACATCTTTATCTCACTGTTAGACAGACTTTTCCAACAGGAACGTGAAGTTTGTAAACCACTCACTCTCCCACACCAAAGTCCATAGAGAAAATGAGTGATTTTAGCTCACAGGGACACAGGAGCTGCTGGTCTACTGCTGCCTCGTGTGGTCACTTTGTGTCACTGAGATAAATCTAAATTAAGATTTTCAAATTCCGAAGTGACAAAATAAGACATTTGAACTTAGTGATGGATGCAGCAGTGAATCAACAACTCCTGTGTCCCTGTGATGTAAAATCTCTCTGGTATTGATGTGCTGAAAACAATTTTAGTCGCTTAACAAAAGACTCAGCTCATAAAATGTATGTCAGATTAAGTCTAAGATATCTAAAGAATATGTTCACATCTTTATTCCACTGTTTTTCCAAGAAGAAACTGAAGTTTGTAAACCACTCACTCTCCCACACCAAAGTCCATAGAGAAAATCAGTGATTTTACATCACAGCACACAGGAGTTGTTGATCCACTGCTGCCTCCATCACTAAGTTCAAATGTCTTACTTTGTCACTTTGGCATTTGAAAATCTTAATTTAGATTTATTTCAGACTTTTTCAACAGGAAACTGAAGTTTGTAAACCACTCACTCTCCCACACCAAAGTCCATAGAGAAAATCAGTGATTTTACATCACAGCACACAGGAGTTGTTGATCCACTGCTGCCTCCATCACTAAGTTCAAATGTCTTATTTAGTCACTTTGGCATTTGAAAATCTTAATTTAGATTTATTTCAGTGACACAAAGTGACCACACGAGGCAGCAGTAAACCAGCAGCTCCTGTGTCCCTGTGAGCTAGAATCACTGATTTTCTCTATGGACTTTGGTGTGGGAGAGTGAGTGGTTTACAATCTTCAGTTTCCTGTTGAAAAAGTCTGACAGTGAGATAAAGACGTGAACATGTTCTTAAGATACCGTAAACTGCTTCTTGTGACTGTCAACGCCTCATACAAACACACTTCAAAATAACCAAACTATCCCTTTAAGGAATAGTCTTAAATCAGTGCTGTGGTTGTTTCCCTCCAGGATCCTGTCATTAAGTTACCGTTCCTCAACGTGTACCAGCACGTGTGCACGTACCAGGACGTGCACTACAAGACCTTCCACCTGCCGGACTGTCCTCCAGGCGTGGACCCGACCGTCACGTACCCGGTGGCCGTGAGCTGTAACTGCGGCCGGTGTGCGATGGACACGTCCGACTGCACGTTCGAGAGCCTGCAGCCCGACTTCTGCATTAACGACATACTTTTCTACTACTAATGTCTACAAACAAAACAAAGGTCCTGACGTTTGTGAATAAAGATTTTTCATGTGTCACCGCAGACATGATTCTTCTGCCTCTTGATGTAATAAAATACAGCATGGGCTCAATTTAAAGAGAAATAAACAGGCTTTCCAATGGTATGACACAAATTATTGCCAGACGCAAATTTCTGTGACAAGTTTATGGACTAAGGGGCCTTCCTTGATGGAGTCCACCATTTTCTTTCTACAGCAGCTTGGATGAACAAAAACATACTTACTGCCACCCATGTCCACAGAGAGCCACTTTGCGTGTTTGTAAGTTCATACATGGCCAAGGGTTCGCGTTGCAATAGCGATAAACACATGGCTACTCATTTTCATATTATGTTCAGTTATTTTCTCCACAAAATGTCTACCGTAGCGCACCTGACTATAACCCAAATTTCATGAAATTTAAGAAAAACATTGTCTTTATGGTACACAGAAAAATTAGTTTAAATGATTAATTACTAAACACGGCAGTAACACATGTTAAGTGTTGTAATTTGATGGCTCCTTTACCCTCTGTATTACGGTAGACTTACCTACAAGACTGACGTCACCACAGTCCTTATGAGCGCTGATGAAGTTCTGTGCTGATGAGGCGGTCGCACTTTATGCCAAGAGGCAAAACATAGAAGTCGAGTATGTTCTACTTATTCTCCCCACGCAGTAGAAGACTACGCGCTGCAATAAATAACCTCCCCCCTCAACAACACAGCTGTAACACGGCAGTAAACCGATAACCATCTGTAATATGGCGGTTCTCCTCTGCGGTATCATTACGGTATCTCTTCAACCTGTTTGTCTTGCTCTTGCGCTGCTTGAGCGCCCTCTGGTGGCCGCTCAGCCGCAAATATCCATTCACGTTCAGAAAACTTTAATTATCCCGATGGGGCGATTGAGGAAATCATAAAAATCCATAAATGAGCCGCAGGGGTCAAAGCGTGGGGAAGAAGTAGCGGCTTATAGAGTGGAATTTACGATAGGAAGCTCCAAGTCGAACATGAGTTTGAACCAGTGGCCGTCCTCATTTGACCTCAAGCAGGTTTCCATGGTTACCTTCTCCTTCAACGTCTCAAGAGCGCCACCAACTGGAAGCATGTGCGTAATATCCTGATGGAGTATAATGCTAAGCTAATATCACCCACTCCTTGTTTTCCCCACCACTTGACCTGAAGCTAACGTGACCACCAGGGTCACCTGAGCTCGTTGTTAGCAAGTAATATTACTGGCAGAAGCTAACAACCGCTAACCCGAGTTTGTGCTCACGTTTTTCTTCATAAATTCTCAACTGGAACGTGTCCAGCTAACGTCACTCCCATTTCCCACGTGCAATATAAATGGAACGCACCATTACACCACGTCCAAGATCCAGGACCTTGACAGTACAAACATTTATTTGAGGCTAACGCTTGTTAGCGACATGGCAGCAGACAAAGACAAAGAGGCGGGACTGTTTTGTTTTTTTTCTTCGTCTAGAAGCTTTATTGATAATTGTTTACATCTCACAATGCATTCCACAAACACGGCTCCCAACGGGAAGCTTTTTATCGTCACAATTGAAGTATGAAGTTTATCATTCACAAATATACTTGCATAACAAACAAACGCTAGAAGATTTTTCTCCAAAGTCACATCAAGTTGTAACTTCATTAAGATACTCAGCTCCACAGACAGTATGGTTACTTATTTTTTTATTCTTTAAATCATTACTTTTTTCTTTTTTTTTTTAAATTTTTATACCTATTTTTTCTGATGTGGATGAATGTAAACGAGTTTCCTTCCAGAGTTTTTCATCACTACACGACAGCGATGACATGGAAATAAGTTTTGTGAACTAACTGTGTCTGGCAAAAGGTTTTTCTAGATGTGTGTAGCTAAAGTTTACGCAGAAGCGATGATGATTTATTTTTTCCATGATTATACAACCAAACCCCGCCCCCCTCCCTCCCCCACGCCTCCCGCCGCTCTGCCCGAAGTTAAAGACGCCATTCGCCAATTCATTCGTTTCATCACGTCCGAGGAAAAACCAAACAGCAGGTTATCGACGACACACGCTCCAAGTTTGATGGTAAAACAAAAACAAAAATAAAACAATCACGAAATACTTCCAACTCTACAACCAACAAACCAATGAGCTGCTTTTCTGCTGCTCGTCATCAGAACAACAACGTGGGAAAAAATGTCAACGGCGAAATCAATGAAATCATCTGAAGAGGCATCTGACCTCCCACAATGCACTGGGTCGAGAGAGAGAGAGAGAGAGAGAGAGAGAGAGAGAGAGAGGGTTCAATTCGTTTGAGATTTAAATGTATTTCTGTAAAATCATAACATCTCACAGAAACAAACAATTTAAATTAAAAAAAAAAAAAAGGAGAAAAATCATCGACGACGTGAAACTGATCCGACTTTTCCAGAAAACACAAAAACAGGAATTTTATTATTGTGACAACTGAAGTAAGAAGGGCTGCGTCACCACCAGTCGTCGTCCCCCCCTCCCCCCGCGTCCTCACACCTTCCATAACACACATCCCTCCCCCTCCCTCCCCCCAAACCACCAGCTTCCTTCTCAGGACTTCCTGAATGCAGACTGCGACTTGTCGTTGGCTTTACTCCGCCTTGCGCTTCATCCCGGGAACCTTCGCCTGAATCCTGCAGAACGAGACGTTTAAGGAGCGTTAGAAAAACAAGGACTCGGTCACAACGCCAGAAAATTACAAACTTCACCTCATGTGTCTCTTTGTTTCCTTAATCTCATCGTTAAACAGCATTTTCTGACAGGAAAGTGAAGCTTTAGTCACTTTGTAAACCACTCACTCTCCCACACCAAAGTCCATAGAGAAAATGAGTGATTTTACATCACAGCACACAGGAGTTGTTGATCCACTGCTGCCTCCATCACTAAGGTCAAAATAAGACCAGTTTGTCTTATTTTGTCACTTCGGCATTTGAAAATCTTAATTTCGATTTATTTCAGTGACACAAAGTGACCACACGAGGCAGCAGTAGATCAACAACTCCTGTGTGCTGTGACGTAAAATCACTCATTTTCTCTATGGACTTTGGTGTGGGAGAGTGAGTGGTTTACAAAAGGACAAAAACAAAAACTTTTCCAGACAAAAAGTGAGACAGCAGCAAACATGTTGTCAACTTAAGCCACTTCATTCAATGAAACTTTAGTTTTTCCTGCAGGGGGCGCTCATGGAGCAGTCACCACACTTAAAAACTGGAAGTGTCCCTTTGACAAACATAAAAAATATTTTTTTGGCAACAGAATTTACACACTAGACCTTTAATGTATGATATTAACAAATTCAAAATCTAGTTTCATTAGATTTTCAAAAAAAAAAAATGAAACCAGTAAAATTACGTTCACTGTTCATCATCTGGTGGATTTTAAATAAAACATTTTTAATTTCTTTAACCGTAAATTTGTCGGACGCCCACTTTGTTGTTTTGAGGTGATGTGGTTCGATACTGTAAAAACATTTTCATCACTTAAACGAGGATGAGTCGATTGTTTGCTTACTTTCCGACGACGTCTTTGATCTGGTTGTTGACCAGAGCCACGTAGTGATCGATCTGAGCCTGAAAACACACAAACGCCACAAACAAAACCCCATTATGTTTCAGCCTGGAGGTCCAAAACAAACGCGCCAATAAAGTCATTTTCATGGAAAATTCTTTGTTCTCCATATAAGAAATAAATATGAGAATTTGGAGTTTTGGACAAAACAAAACATGTAACGATTCTTTTAAAGATCAGTTAATCTGTCAATTATTTTCTCAATCAATTGACGAGTTGTTTGGTCCATAAAATGTCAAAACATGTTGAAAATTCAAGAAGCTGAAAAATCACAGAAACTTAATCTAACGGATTATCCAAATATTTAGAAATTTCTGATTCTTCTTCAATCCACTGTTGTTGATTAAATGTTTGCTTTAAAATGGCAGGTGAAATGATGCATTATGGGTAAAAATTAGTGCAGGCCTTACCTGGTGTTTCTCGTAGACGATCGGGCAGCTGAACGCTCCGACCACAACTGGAAATGTAACGCACAAGTCAGTAAGATTTACAATTCTATACTTTATCATGTTAATGAGTAAAGAAAATACTAACAGAGGTCTATTGATCCTGATTTTTAAAAATCAGAGCAGCCTTTGATCGATAATTGTTGCTGAATTTAACAAATAATACAAAAAAATAAAAGCCTATCTACATTTACACAATTAAAATAGAGGATTTTCAGTAAAAATAATGTATAATCTAAATATTAAATACATGAAACAGGTCATCAAAAATTTTGAAAATTAACTTTTTGGATGAAAAAAATTTAGATACACTGATCAGTTTTCTGAGAACAAAAATGTGCCTTTTGTAAAAGTTATTATTTATTCATAAAAAGAGAAATACTGGTTTGATTAATCTGTCAACTTCTACCTAAGAATTTGCTTAAGTTTCTAAAAACCTTTTCCCAGCCACTGAATAATAAAACCAAAAATATTTCCGATGACTTTAATAACTAAATTAACAAACACCAAATTTTCAAAAGGTCGGTCTGTATTTGCATTGATTTAAAAGAAAAAAATAACAAACAAATATATCAATTTAGGCCAGAACAATTTATAATCTTTAACAAATTAAGTCTGCAAAATAAAAAGTCAAACAAAACAAGTTATATGTTTCAGTTCTGGACTTTGATGTAATATCAGGTAATGTAATGTTTTACATTAAAAAAAAAAAAACTTAACAAAACTAGATAAACTACAATTGAAGATACGCCAGTCTTTTCATATTTTTATAGGAAGTTGGGTTAGATTTGTTTCAGACCCTGAAGTGACCAGCAGATGGAGCCAAAACTAACAACGTTAAGTGTGTTTAGAACATTGTTTCTCACCGAGGATGAGAAGAGTGAGGCCGTTGAACAAGGCACCGACGTAGGTGAGGATCCACATCAACACGGCAAACTGTAGAGAACAAACATCTGAGTCAGCAAAACTGTTTAATTTCAAACATTGTAACTTATTAGCAGGTCATTTAAGGTTGTTTTTTTTAAACCAAATAAACCAGTTCTTTGTTGACCATGATGACAGTGGTGCCTTCAAGAGTCTTATTTTGTCCAAATCAAAAAACAAAATAAAAATCATCACACTATTTCAAAGCTTGACGAGTGACTGATTAAACAGAAATCAGCAGTGACTGCACTGTGGGCGCCCCCTGCTGATGATTTTAGCCACTTAACAAATGACTGGAAATGACTGAATCTACATCAGTTTGAATCTACAATAACTTCAGAACATGTTCACGTCTTTATCTCACTGTTAGACAGACTTTTCCAACAGGAAAGTGAAGTTTGTAAACCACTCACTCTCCCACACCAAAGTCCATAGAGAAAATGAGTGATTTTAGCTCACAGGGACACAGGAGCTGCTGGTCTACTGCTGCCTCGTGTGGTCACTTTGTGTCACTGAGGTAAATCTGAACAAAGGATTTCAAAAGCCAAAAATTACAAAATAAGACATTTGAACTTGTTGATGGAGGCAGCAGTGGATCAACAACTCCTGTGTGCTGTGATGTAAAATCACTGATTTTCTCTATGGACTTTGGTGTGGGAGAGTGAGTGGTTTACCAACTTCAGTTTCTTCTTGGAAAAACAGTGGAATAAAGATGTGAACATATTCTTTAGATATCTTAGACTTAATCTGACATACATTTTATGAGCTGAGTCTTTTGTTAAGCGACTAAAATTGTTTTTTCAGCACATCAATACCAGAGAGATTTTACATCACAGGGACACAGGAGTTGTTGATTCACTGCTGCATCCATCACTAAGTTCAAATGTCTTATTTTGTCACTTCGGAATTTGAAAATCTTAATTTAGATTTATCTCAGTGACACAAAGTGACCACACGAGGCAGCAGTAGACCAGCAGCTCCTGTGTCCCTGTGAGCTAAAATCACTCATTTTCTCTATGGACTTTGGTGTGGGAGAGTGAGTGGTTTACAAACTTCACTTTCCTGTTGGAAAAGTCTGTCTAACAGTGAGATAAAGATGTGGACATGTTGTGAAGGTATCATAGATTTAAACTGACTTAGATTTTATTAGCTGAAATCTATTTATCCACACACCACACCAAAGTCCATAGAGAAAATCAGTGATTTTACATCACAGCACACAGGAGTTGTTGATCCACTGCTGCCTCCATCATTAAGTTCAAATGTCTTATTTTGTCACTTTAGTGTTTAAAATCCTTTGTTCAGATTTACCTCAGTGACACAAAGTGACCACACGAGGCAGCAGTAGACCAGCAGCTCCTGTGTCCCTGTGAGCTAAAATCACTCATTTTCTCTATGGACTTTGGTGTGGGAGAGTGACAGATTTTGTGACTCGTGTGTTTTATGGCAAAAATCATTACGTTTTTCTTTTCTATCGTCCCCATTCACTGAGCTGCTACTGTTTCTCAGCACAGGGGGCGCACTAGAGCAGTCGCCTGTATTTGTAAGAACTTCGTTTTAATCAGTGTGAAAGAGTGAATTGGTCACAGTGGAATATGACTCAGCAGTTGTGGGAAAAGCTGTGACTCGTGTGTTGTGAGCGCGGCCCTCGGGCTTGTGCAGCTGTCAGACGCCTGTCGTCACCTCGCTGCCCCCCCCACGACCCCGCCCCCCCGCAGTCCAAATACAGATCTGCACACGGCCCACAACCGAGTAACGCCGCACACTTTCCCTTACACGGAAGACAAACGTCTGCCTCTTTAATCCCATCAGGAGGCAGGAATATTCAAGATTCTCTGTGTGACCCAGTGCATCATGGGATGTTCTCCCTTTAGTTTGACTTCCTGTGGTTGTGTTCATTGTTTGCGTGTGTGGTTGAATATTTACGAGCACAACAGCAGGTCATTAAAATGTCACACATGATATTCACTCTGCCTCCACTCAGAAATATAACACTCTTCGCTGGCGGCCATTTTGGCTCCGGGCCTCCACTGCTTTCCACGTCGGTCATTAACATGATGTTTCAGTACTGTCAACATTCAATTTCAGAGTTAAAATCACAGTCGCATCATTTAACGCTCCTTTATTTCATTTGTTTTACATTTGTCTCTTTCTATTTTTTGTCTTATTTGTGCATATACATGTGGATTCTTCTTACTATTACTTTTTTATAAAGGCAGGAAGTTAATTTAAATGTAATTTAAATCTAATATTAAACTAAAATTTTGCAATTTCACCAGAGTGGCAGGTGTAAAAGCATAATTCTGTTTAATTACATTTTTCCTCCGACAACTTGGATAATTAATAGTTTGTTTTTAAGGGATCGTTATGGTTTTCTCATGAGATTTTGAAACAAAAAGAGGATACAAGAAAAAAAGAAAAGAAAAATGGCTAAAATTTGTTTTCCATGTGTAAAATTCACGTATGCAAACCGCTCACTCTCCCACACCAAAGTCCATGGAGAAAATCTGTGATTTTACATCATAGCAGACAGGAGTTGTTGATCCACTGCTGCCTCCATCACTAAGTTCAAATGTCTTATTTAATGAATTTAAAATCCTTTAAAATCTTACACTCATGTTTCCCTCAGTGACACAAAGTGACCACACGAGGCAGCAGTAGACCAGCAGCTCCTGTGTCCCTGTGAGCTAAAATCACTGATTTTCTCTATGGACTTTGGTGTGGGAGAGTGAGTGGTTTACAAACTTTAGTTTCCTGTTGGAAAAGTCTGTACATTTTGTTTAAGCAGTTATTCTTATTAAATAAATGTAGAATTTGAGATAAATAAATCAGATAAAGACATGTGAAATGACTCGGGCTTGCGTGGTTCTCACCTTGATGGAGTCGACCAGGTCCTCCACCAGGAACAGGCGCCTCAGCTCACAGATGGTCTTGTTGAGTTTGGCCAGAGCCATGTCACTGTACTTGTGGACCATGTCCTCGGACAGTGCCACCTCCTGGTCCAGGTACTGCCTGAGATGGAAAAGCAGGTTTGGTTTTAAGAGGACTGATATGATCTCATTTGGGCCCAAACAATAAACAGTGATAAACTATAATGTTTCTTCTTCTTACAATAAATGAAATTAGGGCTGAAACTAACAATTATTTTCAACATCATTTCTCAAGAAAAATGTTAATCAGTGTTTGTCAAACTTGAAAATGATGAAATTATGCTCTGCAATAGCTTGTTTTGTCCATAAATCAAAATAATTCAGTTTTAATGATTTGTTTGTTAAATGGAGCAAAGAAAATATTCATCTCTAAGAAGCTGAAACTTGTTTTAATTAATTAAAAAACACTCAAAATGATTATCAATCGATTACTACATGTATTCTGAACAGTAAATGTATTTTATGTATTCAGAGTTTAGTCTGATTGGATCACTTATAATTCTTCTCGTGTCACTTAACGACTCATTTTCATCAATGGAAAAGGGTTGTCCAAACATTTTTCCGTCCTCTTTTTCCTTCAACACAACGTTCTTCAGATACTGATGAGTTTTTTGGAGGCTACGCAATAATAAATATGATTATTATGATTATTACGATTTTCCAACTTCTCAACAGGAACACGTTGGCGATACATCGAATATACTCGATCTATCGCGGCATGGGCCACCTGCGAAATATTATTTGTTAATGTCACAAACGTCGAGTACAAACTGTCACATGAACATAATTATTAAGTTGTCTGCATGCGGCCTGGACTTCTACCACTGCACTACAGTTCAGAAAATGTTGTTGAAAATACAATCAAGCTGAAAAATGTCAGCTTAAATGTATCATTTTATTTAGCATTAGGAAGGCCTACCATATAAATAGTTATTTTCGTTTACTTATGGGAGTGTATGGGTGAAGCTGCCTGGTTCAAAATAAATAATTTGATCTATTTATTTTGATTGCGATTTTCCCATTTTTGCATGAAAATATTGAAGGTCAGTGTTACACATCCAAGATGTCAATTTAACATTTATACAGTGATGTAGAGGAGAGTTTAAAATAGAGATACATATCGTGTATTGCGATTAGGGCTGCAACGATTCATTAATTAAATTTAAAGCTCACGTTTCGCACGGATTCTTTTTAGTGTGACACCACGTCACAGGCTGTGCGTTCCCTACAAAGCGGAAGAAGACGGAAGCGGGCTTTGGGTCACGTGTGTGGACAGTGGACAAAATGGACGCCAGGGCCGAATAAAGTGAAAATGAGCAAACCCAGCAAAGCGAAAGTAATGGGAGGAATAGGACAAAAGTATTTTTTATTTGATTACTTGATGAATCGATGGAATATTCGATAGAATACTCGATTACCAAAATATTTGATAGAATACTGCAGCCCTAATCGCAATACATCCTAAAAATATTGCGATAATGGTTATAGGCCATATCGCTCAGCCCGAGAGGAGCCCATTGGTTTCATCAAATGAGGCCGCCCTCTGGTGGTGAGGTGAGGAGCCGCCCTCTTCCTCACAGCCGGCCACCGCAGCTCAGGTGTGTTCAGGGGTCGTCGATGGGCAGTATGGGACATGGGGCCGTACTCACTTGAACGGGTGTCCCTCGTCAGACTTCTGGATGGCCTGCAGGATGCCTTTGTATATCCTGAAGCAGATGGTGACCGAGAGCAGAGCCAGGCCGATGTAGGAGCAGACGCTGACGATGCTGCACACCGTCAGTGACAGGAGCAGCAGCAAGAGGGCGCCAAACACCACGCCTGTGGCCTTCACATCACGCCAGTAGAGGAGATCCACCACTGCAGGAGGAGGAGGAGGAGGAGGAGGAAGGTTAGCGTCAATAATCCACGTAAGAACAACTGGCTCTTCTGCTCTTTTTATAGCAATTGAAGAAAACTTATTTGTTTTAATCTATATTTTCTGCTTTTGTTTTCGGGGTCGTTCGATTCCAGACATGCCAACTTGACCTGGGGCAGGACACTTAACCCCACGTTGCGGTGTGTGAACGGGTATAAAAACTGTGTGATAGAAAAAAAGCGCTTTGCTGTATGAATGTGAGAGTGAACGGGTAAATGGTAAAACTTTGAGCGACTTATCCAGACTAGAAAAGCATTTCTTCTTAAATTTTAAAAGAACTTTCATTTTCAATCATGTTTTGCCTTATTTTGTTTACAATTGAGCTGTTGATTAACAACTTAAAATCAATTTAATATTTTGGCAGCTTCAACACATTTTAATGGGAACAATAATGTGTTGTTTCAACAAACCAACAAGTTTCCCTCCAAGTTAGTTTAAATTATTTCAGCTGCTTCTGGAAGCAGAAACAGACTTACTTCTACTGTTTTTAATGTCGCACCAGAGGTGGAAAACCCCAGAATTTTCCTTTAAAAAGGAGCATGAATAGGTGGATTCAGGAAAGATTTTTGTCTAGAAAATGTTGATCAGTGTTTTTTCAAATGTCCTGTTTTTGTCCTCAAACCAAAATGATTCCGTTTTAATGATTTGTTTATTATATGGAGCAAAGAAAAATTAATACTTAAACCCATTATCAAATTATCAAAACTGCTGAAAATGAACTAAGCAACAGATTTATCATTGCAGCTCCATGATGGAGGAGATGAGGATCGATTTGTTTTGGTTCATTAAACTTAAGAGAATGAGCGTTTAGTGAAAATGTCCTCAGGGAGAAAGTCTCTCTTGGGTTTCGAGCGTCACACGGTCAGAACTCATGACCGTCAGGTTTCGCGGTCTCACTGTGGGAATCACATGCTAAAGGCTAAGCTGACGAAGTAACCGGTCTTAACCGCAGGAATGAGCAACTCGGCAGAAAACGACGGAGACGGACGGAGCCTTTCGTCCGTGCTTTGCGTTAATTTCGTCCATCATTTATTATGCACATCGCAGGACACGGAGCAATATCACTGGAAATTGTGGGGGGCAGTAGAGAGTTCAATCAGTCAAGAAAATAACAGAAAAGTTTATACGATAATTTGCGTCGTATCTGAGATGGCGCAGAATTCCATCCATTCATCTACATGATGTTAGTGTCACAAGTGAACTCAATGAACTTTGTGAGCTCTTTGAAATAGACCTCACAAAGGCCGCAACCATTAAATAATTAGTTATTAATCACTTACCAGATTGATCAAATAATTGCATAATGTATAAATGAGTTTGAATGTTCTTAAAGTTAAAACCTGATTTTTCTCAGATCCTTTCGGCTTCTTAAATGTGAATATTTTCTGGTTTCTTTGCTCCAAATAACAAATAAATTATTAAAACTGAATCATTTTGGATAAAGACAGTTGAGAACATCATCATTTTCGTTTTATGAGATTTTACGGAACAAACGATCACTCGACTCATTTGATTATAAAACAATCGCTAGTTGCACGTGTTTAAAAGCAACAATCACGATCTCTTTGACGATATACAGTATCTTGTCCACCTCTAGGGTCACTCCATTTCCAAATAACTCTTTATATCAGCGCACAGTTCAAGTGCCATCATTATATCGGGAATTATCAAAACAACACAGCAAGACGACGTCACAAAGAAACTTCCTGTTCGCAGGTAAGTGAGGAAAAATGTAGCATTCGTGGTTTCGGTAAAGCTCTCAGTCAGTCGGTGGTGAAGGAAGCTCCGCCCCTTAGTGAGGACGGGGACAGACGGGACGAGGAGGACGGGGCGGAGGGACAGTGATGGGGGACAGCTGAGCTCATGAGTCCTGCACTGAGCACATGCTTATATTTCAGCAGGGAATTCCTCGCAGGTCAGTGGACATTATTAGCAGCGAAGGAGTCCTGACTGGGTTTCCTGCAGTGACTCGCGTCAGACGGTACAACACAAGCACACGCTGCCACCATTTTCCAACAACGGTCGCTTTATAAAGTCCGCTAACAAAACGCACAGGCTTCATAATCCAAACTGTTCCAGAGGGTGAAATGCAACAGAAAGCAAAGTATTCAAAGTTGACACTGAGGCGTTAAAGACGTGTAAATATTTACTTTCGTCATAGATTAAGTCTGCCAATTTTTTTTTTCAATTAATCAATTATTCCTTTGTTCGTAAAACAAAATTTGAGCAAAGAAACCGGGAAATATTCACATTTAAGAAGCTGAAAAATCTGAAAACTTAAACGTCAATTAATAATTGAGGAGGGGCGTGGGTATTTAATTATTCACTTCATTATTAAAAGTTAATTAGTTACTATGAATATTTGTTATATCAGTGGTTCCCAATGTCTGGGTTGGGAACCACAGATGGGTCATGGGAGATATTTTTGGGTCCCCAAACAAATTTGCAACCTTTTTGTTCAGACTTATCTGTTTCAAACATGCATAACATAAAGTTTGAAATAATTTAACAAAACACCTCTTAGAAATGACAAATTCAAAATGATATCAGGTGTTTTTACAGATAAGGCTGTAAAATAGCCGCCACATTTGGCACAAATTGTATAAATTGTAAATTTGGCATCTTTAAAAAGTGGGTCACCATATAGAAAGTTTGGGAAACTTGTTACAAATGTGTTATCAACAACTGCATTTATAAAAACTATTACCACAAGGTGGCAGCAGCAGTGGCAAGCATTAAGTTAGTGGACTTTCACTAGCTCTCACATGCTGGAATATTTTTTTTTTTTTACAAATAACACCATCTAATATTCAAATAGAACTGCCTGTCCCTATTAATAAAAGATTAATTTATTAATCATTGCAACCTTATTTTAAAAAAAAACAAAAATGTATTTTACTAGATGGATTTAACATTAAAGAGTAAATATCAGTATCGGGGTTAAAACCTGGAACAAGTATTTTTTTTTTTGTCATTAATTATTATTTTACTGGACCTGTAGAGAAATAAAGTCAAAGTATAACTTCATATCTACGGTCAGCGTTGTCTGATAAGCAAATCAGAGTTAAAATGCAAACCCAGGCTGCACAAAGAGACAAAGGCAGGTGCTGTGAGTGTGTGAGTCAGCACCTCACACACACACACACACGGCTAACAAAATGTTTAAGGAGTGGATAGAAAAATCCCGACGGTTAGCCTCAACACCCGATAAAATGAGCTTTAAAACATATTCACTGCAACAGACGAGAGTAGAGACAAATCCCAAACATAGATGTGCACTTACGGTATGTAAGAAAAAACACAATGTCCATAAAAAGTCAGCAAATTTTTAAAAAAGCTAAATTAAGATATTTCCAAGTGTCTTCTTTTGTCCACAAACCAAAATGATTCAGTTCAAATGATTTCTTTGTGATATGGAGCAAAGAAAACACAATGATAATTAATATAGTAATTGATTAATAGTTGCAGCCCTAAACCAAATGTTTAAATACTGGACAAACCTCCGATAAATGAGCTTGTGAAGCTAAATTTAAATCAGATTCACAAACAAGTAGGAAAAGAAGTCTATGTCAATCCTTAGTACATTTTGTATTTTTCCAATATTTTCGTACAAAAGATCTAAAGCTGCAATTATTTCTATAATTGGTTCATCTGTCAGTTATTTTCTCAATTCATCACCTGGTCCATACAATGTCAGAAAATGGTGGTCAATGTTTGTCAAAGCTGGAAATTATGTTTTCAAATGACTCACTTTTAATATTTTCTCTGTTTTATGAGGCAAAGAAACCAGAAAAAAAATCACATTTAAGAAGATAGAAGAAGAGATATCAAAAAAACTTGTTTAATTAAATTAAAGGAACACATAAACTGATTAAACGATTCTCAGAATAGTTAAAAGTTTTTTGAGTAATTATTGATGAATCGCTGGTTTCAGGACGTGAAGGTGGATGAAAACCTGCAGCAGCCAACAGATGAAGCTTAGCCGTATTTGACAGAGGTCTGCGGCCTGGAACAAGTCAGAACCAGGCCAAGGCTCCATTGTCCTTTTATGTGACTTATTGTTGTTTAAAATACTGGTTACAATCATATATTTGCGGTGTTTTACGCATTTCCAGTGTGGTCGCGGAGCTCCTTGTCAAAGTGGGCGCTGGCAGCCCGTTAGCTTCACCGCTCAACATGCTACCACCTCCGCGTTAGCTCCCTGTAGCCGCCCCGCAGCAGCGGAGGCCGGCGGTGATTTTAGACGGAGAGCCGTTGTCGTGGTTATTGTTGCCGGTGGAGAAACAACGGAGGAGGCGGTGGTGCTAGTGGAGTAAGGAGGAGGAGGAAGGGGAGGAGGAGGGTCCGCCGTCCGACAGCAGCCGCCTGGCTACATATGGTAGCAGGCGCGCTAGCATCGCCGGAGCCTGGCTAAAAATAGACACCGCATCACTGCGAGCTAAACCCGGCTACTGCTCGTTTCTCGGCCCGCTGTTTTTCAAACCACACCGTGGTGTATTTCATATAGCACTCGCCTTAAACTGTTTTATATTAATGTGTGACTGGAAGCAGTCCGCGGCAGCTTCGTCCACACCGCGGGGACACAGCGTCTCTCTCCGGCATGACCTCCGCAGGCGGCGGCGGCGGCCCGGTCCGCCTCCGAGTCTGAGGCGACCATGTACCGTGTTCATGCAAACATTACTGCGGTCACAGAGCGACACGTTACCGTGTGTTCAAGTGACGAGTTTGAGGACGAGACAATAAACAAAAGATTAACGGCAGACTAACCCCGTTTGGCGTCCATCTTGAACCTCCGGTACAAACACGCAGCTCCGCCTGACTGACCGGAGAGAGAGAGAGAGAGAGGAGAGAGAGTGAGAGAGAGGGAGAGAGAGAGTGACGGAGAGAGAGTGAGAGGAGAGAGAGTGAGAGAGAGGAGAGAGAGAGAGTGAGAGAGAGAGTGACGGAGAGGAGAGAGAGAGGAGGGAGAGAGAGAGAGAGAGGGGGAGGGGGGGAGGGAGGAAAAGGAGAGGCATGAACAGTGTGAGTCCAGATTACACACACACACACACCAGAGAGAGAGTGAAGCAGCAAAGAAGAAGAAGAGACGAGCGATCCAGTGACACCAGGGTCAGATGAGAAGAGAGAGAGAGAGAGAGAGAGGATAAATCACAGAGGACGAGACGCTGCTGTGTGTGTGTGCGAGTGTGTGTGTTCACAACACACTGTACGACACAAACGTGTGTGTGTGTGTGAGAGTGTGTGAGAGAGAGAGTCCATAACCCAAACATCATCTATAAGGAACCAGTCTGACCTTCTAGACGCCACGATGAAGACCAGCAGCTGAACACCATGGCCCAGGTAAGACACACACACACACGCACACACACACACACGAGGAGAGGGAGAGAGAGAGAGAGAGAAGGAGAGGAGAGAGAGAGGAGAGGGAGAGGGAGAGAGAGAGAAGGAGAGGAGAGAGAGAGGAGAGGGAGAGAGAGAGAGAGAGAAGGAGAGGAGAGAGAGAGGAGAGGGAGAGAGTGAGAGAAGGAGAGAGAGAGGGAGAGAAGGAGAGAAAGAGGGAGAGAGAGTGAGAGAGAGAATGACAGAGAGAGAGAGTGACAGAGAGAGTGAGTGACGGAGAGAGACAGAGAGAGAGAGAGACGTGCTGCTCTGCTTCTTGTGGATGAACAGATGATTGATGACGATCAATAATTTACTGACAAATTAACTTTAACAAGAAGAGACTGTTGTGGTCTGAACCGCTTCAGACCTCCATGTGGCTAAAGGCCCTGCTAACCGAACCTTGTTTTACTCTCATATACTTCAAATGTAGGTACTTATTTATACTATTATTTACTGTATAATTATTATTTATTTAGCACCGTAAAATTTCACGAGTTTTATTTCCTCACTACGATATCTGCATCCATATCATCCAAGCAAACAAAATCCAATATTTATCCATTATAGGGCTGCGGCTATCGAATACTTTGGAAATCGGGTGGAAATACTGAACATTCCATCGATTCACAGAGTAATCGGATAAAACGTACTTTTATCCTCTTCCTCCTGTTACTTTGGCTTTGCTGCGTTTGCTCGTTTTTGCTGTATTCACTGTTTTCGGTCCCGGCGTCTGCCGTCCTGTGCAGCTAAACTGTCCACACACGTGACCCAAAGCCCGCTTCCGTCTTCTTCCGCTTTGTAGGGGACGCACAGCCTGTGACGTGGTGTCACACTGAAAAGAATCCGTGCGAAACGTGAGCTTTAAATGTAATTAAACGAGGCCTCGAGGCAGAGGAAATTCCTCCATCATTTTTTGTAATCGAGTTACTCGAGGAATCGTTGCAGCCCTAATCCATCACTTTCCATTTTGTATTAACATTACAGAAGCCAGCAGGACGCACACGGACACACCGCGGTTCCTGTAGGTCAAACCCGGACTAGCCCCTCCCACTCTCCCACCTGGACAGGAGGGTTACCTGACTGCCGTTCCCACAGTTCACTGTCACGCTGTTTCTTCCTCCTTTTTTCACTCCCCGAGGCAAAACTCCGCTTCATCTTGCTAGGCTGATGCGCTGGGAATCTGGGACACGTGCGCGACGGACGCTCAAGTTCACGAGGCCTCTATTAGTTTGCGGGGCCCTGGATGAACCGGTACTGGTTGTGGCGATAAGAATGATTTAAAGAATGTTCAGTTTCTCTGTTGCCTTTGATCTTGTCCACCTTCAAACTAACCAGCCTAAGATCTGAATAAGCAAATGTTTTAAAAGACGAAAAATTTGAGCGGGAATGTCATGAACGAGTCCAACTTTTTAACGTAGGAATAAGTGAAATTGACTGAAACAGAGATAAAACCATAATAATAATAATCACGAAAACAATAGTTGGAAACTCTGACTCAGCAGTCCCAACTAAAATCACAAGTGTTTATCACTCACTCTCCCACACCAAAGTCCATAGAGAAAATCAGTGATTTTACATCACAGCACACAGGAGTTGTTGATCCACTGCTGCCTCCATCACTAAGTTTAAATGTCTTATTTTGTCACTTCAGCATTTAAAAATCTCACTTTAGATTTACCTGAGTGACACAAAGTGACCACACGAGGCAGCAGTAGACCAGCAGCTCCTGTGTCCCTGTGAGTTAAAATCACTGATTTTCTCTATGGACTTTGGTGTGGGAGAGTTAGACCTACAAATATTTGAAACATCTACGTAAACAGAAGTCCTCATTTTAAAAACGTGTTCACGTCTTCATCTCACTGTTAGACAGACTTTTCCAACAGGAAAGTGAAGTTTGTAAACCACTCACTCCCCCACACCAAAGTCCATAGAGAAAATCAGTGATTTTAACTCACAGGGACACAGGAGCTGCTGGTCTACTGCTGCCTCGTGTGGTCACTTTGTGTCACTGAGGTAAATCTTAATTAAGATTTTCAAATGCAGAAGTGACAAAATAAGACATTTGAACTTACTGATGGAGGCAGCAGTGGATCAACAGCTCCTGTGTGCTGTGAAGTAAAATCACTGATTTTCTCTATGGACTTTGGTGTGGGGGAGTGAGTGGTTTACAAACTTCACTTTCCTGTTGGAAAAGTCTGTCTAACAGTGAGATAAAGATGCAAACATGTTCTGAAAATATCGTAGACTTAAACTGGCGTATATTTTTTATTAACCGAGTGACTGCTGTACTGTGACCTGAACTGTGCCTTTAATGATGATACTGTTACTATGGAAACACATGGCGACCGTGGTGATCAACTGGCTATAAAGGGAAAAATGGTCAAACCAAAATAAAATAACAATAAGATTCAAATACATCTGCCCCTGTTAAGAAAGCTATAAAAAATGGGACAACCAGCTGCATGCTGGGAAAGCAGCACATGCACAAAGCCCCTTACTTCAAAGTAAACTGTTCCTATTATATAGTATATTATTAAATTCATAGTATTTAAGCTTTTCATACATGTCAAAACTTGTGATGACTTTCATTATGAATTTAATTATTTTCTTATATTTTCTACTTTTCAATTTCAAAAGTCACATACAGAAAAATGACATTTTCTTAGTAAATATATAAAAACAACGCATTTATGGTGTTGAGAAGTGAGTTTTTAGAATGAGGCTCTTACACATTGTTTTGCTTCATTTTTTGTCACTATGTTTATACAGCAGCCTCTCACATTTAAAAAAAAATAATTTAATCAGTTATTAAAAGGTTTATTTATCAGTTATACAGGTTTAACATGTTACTACTTTGTTTGTGAAGCCAGTTAATGTTGCGTTTCAACTGCTGAAGAACCAGCTGGAGTTTTTAATGCGATGAAAACTATTATTAATCAATTTTCAACTATTTTGATATTTTTTAAATAATTTTTTATTTTTATTTTTCAGTTTCCTAAAAGTGAATATTGATCAGTTTCTTTGCCGTTTATGCCAGAAGAGTTCCTAAAGAGGTAACAGATAGAAACACACACACACTGGTTTCCATGACTTCAGAGGACATCACATTGACTTCCATTCATTTCCTGCAGACTTACTCTAACCTTAACCATAATTACTAGTGACCTAACCCTAACCCTGACCCTAACCTTAACCTAACCCTAACCTCAGCCTAACTTTAAAACATGTCTTCACCTTAAAATGGAGTCATTTACGTTATGGGGACTTGATTTTTGTCCCCATAAGGAAGACAAGTCCCCATAATGTGAGTGTGGAGACACATTTAGGTCCCCACAACATGAGGAAGACCAGCTACACACACACATACACACAGATGATTTTCAGCAGATGACATGGTAATGCTAACATCGCTCAGGTTATTAAACACAACCTCTCTGAGTCAATACCTGCGTCACTAACAATGATGGACAGCAGACCAGAGTTAAAAGCTGTTAATAACTTAAAATTTAACTCGATAAACACAACCTGATACTGAGTTTAAAAAACGACCCCTAGAAGCCAACCTTTTATTTATATATATTATATATATATATATATATATATATATATATATATATATATATATATGTGTGTATATATACACAGGTGAAGCAGGAGGAGACAGAAGAGGAGACAGAAGAGGAGGTGAAGCAGGAGGAGACAGAAGAGGAGACAGAAGAGGAGGTGAAGCAGGAGGAGACAGAAGAGGAGACAGAAGAGGAGGTGAAGCAGGAGGAGACAGAAGAGGAGACAGAAGAGGAGGTGAAGCAGGAGGAGACAGAAGAGGAGACAGAAGAGGAGGTGAAGCAGGAGGAGACAGAAGAGGAGACAGAAGAGGAGGTGAAGCAGGAGGAGACAGAAGAGGAGACAGAAGAGGAGGTGAAGCAGGAGGAGACAGAAGAGGAGACAGAAGAGGAGGTGAAGCAGGAGGAGACAGAAGAGGAGACAGAAGAGGAGGTGAAGCAGGAGGAGACAGAAGAGGAGACAGAAGAGGAGGTGAAGCAGGAGGAGACAGAAGAGGAGACAGAAGAGGAGGTGAAGCAGGAGGAGACAGAAGAGGAGACAGAAGAGGAGGTGAAGCAGGAGGAGACAGAAGAGGAGACAGAAGAGGAGGTGAAGCAGGAGGAGACAGAAGAGGAGACAGAAGAGGAGGTGAAGCAGGAGGAGACAGAAGAGGAGACAGAAGAGGAGGTGAAGCAGGAGGAGACAGAAGAGGAGACAGAAGAGGAGACAGAAGAGGAGGTGAAGCAGGAGGAGACAGAAGAGGAGACAGAAGAGGAGACAGAAGAGGAGGTGAAGCAGGAGGAGACAGAAGAGGAGACAGAAGAGGAGACAGAAGAGGAGGTGAAGCAGGAGGAGACAGAAGAGGAGGTGAAGCAGGAGGAGACAGAAGAGGAGGTGAAGCAGGAGGAGACAGAAGAGGAGGTGAAGCAGGAGGAGACAGAAGAGGAGGTGAAGCAGGAGGAGACAGAAGAGGAGGTGAAGCAGGAGGAGACAGAAGAGGAGGTGAAGCAGGAGGAGACAGAAGAGGAGGTGAAGCAGGAGGAGACAGAAGAGGAGGTGAAGCAGGAGGAGACAGAAGAGGAGGTGAAGCAGGAGGAGACAGAAGAGGAGGTGAAGCAGGAGGAGACAGAAGAGGAGGTGAAGCAGGAGGAGACAGAAGAGGAGGTGAAGCAGGAGGAGACAGAAGAGGAGGTGAAGCAGGAGGAGACAGAAGAGGAGGTGAAGCAGGAGGAGACAGAAGAGGAGGTGAAGCAGGAGGAGACAGAAGAGGAGGTGAAGCAGGAGGAGACAGAAGAGGAGGTGAAGCAGGAGGAGACAGAAGAGGAGGTGAAGCAGGAGGAGACAGAAGAGGAGGTGAAGCAGGAGGAGACAGAAGAGGAGGTGAAGCAGGAGGAGACAGAAGAGGAGGTGAAGCAGGAGGAGACAGAAGAGGAGGTGAAGCAGGAGGAGACAGAAGAGGAGGTGAAGCAGGAGGAGACAGAAGAGGAGGTGAAGCAGGAGGAGACAGAAGAGGAGGTGAAGCAGGAGGAGACAGAAGAGGAGGTGAAGCAGGAGGAGACAGAGCAGGAGGAGACAGAAGAGGAGACAGAAGAGGAGGTGAAGCAGGAGGAGACAGAAGAGGAGACAGAAGAGGAGGTGAAGCAGGAGGAGACAGAAAAGGAGGTGAAACAGGAAGAGACAGAAGAGGAGGTGAAGCAGGAGGTGAAGTACCGTGCTGCCTCCAGGTTTTGGCCGCAGGTTTCTCCACAGAGTTGTTCTCCATATCGTGCGATTCAGCAAACACACATTCCACACAGAGAGGGACCCGAACGCAGGAGACAAACGCGTGCGAGTAAGCGTGTTCAGTGGCTGGAGGAGGAAGAGGAGGAGGAGGAAGAAGGGGGAGGACCTGAGTGACTCTTCCTCTGGAGGAGGAGGAGGAGGAGGAGGACGACGACGACTGCAGCGAGAGAAGTGTCAGCTGCCAGAGCTCTGACGCAGCAACTATAAACGTCTGCGTCTCACTCTGATCTTTACCCTCCTTTACCCCCAACACACACACACGTTTGTGCTTCTATCATAGTGAGGACATAATACATTCTCTAGCCCCTAACCCTAACCTTAACCCAATTCTAACCCTAACCCTAAAACCAGGTCTTAACCCTGAAAAAGACAAACTGTCCTCACTTTGTAAAATGTCCTCACTTTGTCAAAATGTCCTCACTTTGTCAAAATGTCCTCATGTCGTCAAAATGTCCTCACTTTGACAAAATGTCCTCACTTTGTCAAAATGTCCTCACTTTGTAAAATGTCCTCACTTTGTCAAAATGTCCTCATTTTGTCAAAATGTCCTCACTTTGTCAAAATGTCCTCACTTTGTCAAACGTCCTCACTTTGTCAAAACGTCCTCACTTTGTCAAAATGTCCTCACTTTGTCAAATGTCCTCACTTTGTAGGTGTTTATACGATTTTTGGTCCTCACTCAGGAACAAGTACAAGAACACACACACACACACACACACACACACACACACACACACACACACCTGCTGACGAAGCAGGCCAATGATTTCTGTTCATCTGAGAGTGAGACAGGAATTAGAGCCCACGGTTCTCAAACCGTGGCTCCCTCTGGTGGTCAAACTCAGAAATACTGCTCTTCTGTATAAACCAGGATAAACCAGGTTATGTGCAGCTGAGGAAATTTGATTAGAGTTAATGAATGACGCTAATGGACTGTCTCTGCAATTTACATTCATATTCATATTCATATAAGTATATAGACTATTTTCAATAATAGTAATGTATGAGCTGAATATTAAATACATAAAACAGGTCAGAAAACATTTAAAATTAACTTCCTGGATGGAAAAGTAAAGAAAATGTAATTTCAGGCAATTATTTATTATTAAACAATGGCAAATATCAGCCTGATGAATCTGTAAATTTCTACTGAAAAGAATTTCCTAAAGTCAGATGGATTTTTTTTTTTTTAGAAAAACTCTCTTCCATTCACTGAATTAAAAACAAAAAAAATAAAGTACTATCACTTAGTACAGTGATTCAGTACCAGTGGTACTTAAAGGAAAATCGGAAATACTGTTCTACTGTATAAACGACACTAATGGTGTGTCTCTCCACTTTACTTTCTTCCAGTTATATACACTATTTTCAATAATAATGTATAAACTGATTATTAAATACACAAAACAAGTCATTAGAAAACATGTAAAATTTACTTTCTGGATGAAAAAGTCAAGTTTATCAAGCTTCTGAGAACAAAATGTCATTTTAAAGTAATTATTATGATTTAAAAAAAAAGGCAAATATCTGTAAACTTCTACTGAAAAGAATTTCCTAAAGTCAGAGGGAATTTTTAGAAAAACGTTCTTCCATCCACTAGGGATGGGAAACACCAGAGACACCATGATACCATATTATCGTGATCTATTCTCACAGCGATCTAGTGGACGGAAACGTCAACTGATTATTTTTATGCTAATCCAGAAAAATTTCAAATGCTCATTTGTAACATCAGTTAAAAAATTTATATGCTAACAAAACGATACTCAAAGGGGACATTTTTCACCTCACACATACTGTCCACTGAATTAAAAACAAAAAATAAATTACTATGACTTAGTGCCACGGTTCTCAATCTGTGGAGCGTGGACCGCCAGTGGTACGTGAGCGTCCCCTGGTGGCACTTGGAGGAAAATCAGAAATACTGTTGTACTGTATATAAACCAGAGAATGTGATCAGAGTGAAGCCGAGGAATTTAGACCAGAGTAGAAAACAAAACAAATAACAAAACAATAAGAACCAATAAATTATACGAACCAGTGTCCAGGGCGTTTTAAGGCTGGGCGGGATAATTATTAAATTATTGTCTGAAGGTGAGAAACTTAGTTTAAATAGCAAAGAACATGTGGATGGTGCAGATTATGTGAATTTAAAAACTGGTTTTAATGAATAATTATTGTAAAGTATCTCCATTTACCACAACTTGGTATTTTTGGAATCACTGTGCATTTTCGTGTTTTATTTGCATGAATATCATATTGTTTACGTGGAAAATGATCGTTTTATGCCCGACTGCATGTCGTGTTGTGTATTCCATTAATAGCATCCAGCGCTAAACTGGCATTTAAGAAAAAAGTGGTATCAGTCTAATATTGGTCAGAAACAAGTGACGACCAGATTATGAACCATGAGGAGGATGATTTAAGGCGTTTGCGACCAGACCTGAGGTCAGATTAGGTTTGGACAAAAGTCCAGAAAACAAAAGACAAACAGTCTCTAAATGACATTTAACAAACAATAACCTCAGTTTGTGCTTTGACTGACTTCATCAGAGAGGTGATGACACACTTTCTCCACTAGAGGGCAACAGTTTCATTTTAAAACACCTTCTGCCTCTTCTCACTTTCTGTCCCAGTTAAATGCTTTAAAACCCTGATGTCGTGTCCCATTATTAGAGATAGAAGGTGGATGAATAAAGATAAATGAAGAGGAATTTATCAGCTTTACATGCAATTTAATAACATTTCTGCTGCGTTGGATCTGAGAAGTATTCACGGGTTTAGAATAGTATAAAAACAAAGAGCCTGTGGAAACACATCTGTTTTCTACACTACAACGTTCACTTTGATTTGTTTTATCCTTCCATTCATTACAAAACCTCTCTGTACAAACTGATTTCATGCATTACCTTGTTTGTAATCTGATTGTAAAGCGACCTTGACTGCTTTGAAGGGCATTTTAAATGTTTTTATTACTATTAAAATGAATCTGTAACAAGGAAAATGTTCAATAAATGAGGCTTGGGAATATGAATAATGTAGATTTTAGCAGAAAGGTTTATGTTTATTTTGGTAGAGAGGATGCAAGTGGATATCTTTGGTTTAAAGTTGAAAAATCACTGATTCATGATGTTCAAAATTAAACATTATTATTATGACGGGGAAAGTTTTCATAGTTAAAAACCACCAAAAGTCATTTTTAGTGGTTTCTAGAAAAGTGTAACAAAAATAAAAAGAAATAATCTTTTTTTCAGCATTGATGATGTTATACGGAGTCAAACTTCATTTATTATTTTAAGGAAACCAATTATATTTATAGATATTTTTTCTTTATTGTTTCCCTCAGTCAAAGCAGGTCCACACGTCATATCAGGTACAAAACAGATTTAATTAACAGATATTGTTATATTTAGCAACATATAGTATGTTATATTTCAGGATATATTCTAACTACAATTTTTTTGAACTAATAAGGAATGTGCCATAAAAATTATTCTATTTAAATGATAAAAGAATATGTTGTTTTCAATGCATGTGAATGTATGAATATACTGTGTATTTTTTTAGCTCAAAGTCACATTGACCAAAACTTTTTAAAGATAAAACATAATGTTTTAATACTTTTCTCTGGTTTGTTTGTCTTTAACTGAAACTAGTTTTTTTTCTTGAAAAATTGCCGAGTCACTGTTGGAAACAAACATGGCCGACTGTGTACGATTACAACAGTCAATGGAGGAGATTCAATGGTTGAACATTATTGTGTAAAAGGAGGAAGAATAAAGTTTGACTCTTTGTAATCTGACTCAGTCTTCGACAGATTAACCACTTAGACCGATAAATCAAGCCAATATTTGCCGTGTTGTAATAATCAACATTGACTCTTTCTTATTTATCAGTTTAATGTTTGTTCTCAAATTCTTAATAAATGTTGCTAAGTCACTACAACTTGATTTTTTTCCCAACCAGTTAAGTACATGTTTTGTAATATTGGTTATAATAAGTTACTTTTAATGAGATAAAGGAAAAAAAGAAAATTGGCTCAAAATTTGGGCCAAAAAAAGAAGTAATTAATCAAAAATTAGCATCAGCCTAAGAAAATCCCGTATCGGTCAACTTCAAATTTTCTCTCAAATCATTTGATTTATTTTATGATTAAAGTCAAGAAAGAAATGACGCCCCCCCCCCCAAAAAAAAATGCCTACTGCAGCTTTGATCAGAAACATAATTAGCAGAATAATTAAACTAAAAGAGTAGATTAAATAAGCTGCTACCTCCTTAACTCCTATGTTAGCGCCCTCTACAGGGCTTATTATTTTATGTTTATTTACTAAATGAAGAAAGTGTATATCTACACATGCTGGAACATGAGTATGAAAAATATTACATTAACTTCACAAAGGAAGAGACTTAACGACCTCTGCAGTCGGACAAACGGAAAAATATCGGTATCAGTTATCAGTTTTAAGCACTGCCGATATAACCGGCATATTGAATATCGGAAAAGAGTCTAATATCGTGTATCGTGTAACGGCAGGACGATACGGGGAAAAAAATCTCATCACACACATAAATATATCAAGATATAAAGCACATAAATATTTCTGTAAAGCTGGGTCATATGTCTTATAAATAATACGCAAAGTATTATTAAAATAAAACACCGTATATTAGATGATCTTAAAATACAGTTTCAGAAATAAAACCTGCTTTATTTCTCTAAATGAAGGATAATAACGTGCGTCATAAACAACATTCTGCATAACACAAATAATGGCTTAAAATTAAAGACGTGTTAAGTGACTTTTTAAATGTATTTTCTATATATACACTACCAGTCAAAAGTTTGGACACACTTTCTCATATATATACACATATATATATACACAC
>JAFBJR010000429.1:8369100-8443586 GCA_016785285.1 Brachirus orientalis
TTCCTGTTGGAAAAGTCTGTCTAACAGTGAGATAAAGACGTGAACATGTTCTGAAGATGTTGTAGAATTTAGCTGGTGTATCATTCATTAGTGTTTGTTTATGGTTCCAGTGAGTAACATTTAGATAAAATTATTTTACTTTGGCTGAAACTGAAGATCAAATAATTATACTTCACATCTTTTTGAGTGCTGATACTAACTGATGTTTACATAGATTCTCAAAAACTTTTATATATATATATTCACTGGCAACATGCAACTTCAATGTTGCTACATTTAATACACTGTACCTTGTTTTCATTGAGCGCAAGTTTCCATGTTTCAAGATGATTCTTTAACGCTGCATTTCTCATTTTATGCTCATATGCATAATATAGCATGGACTTACCGCAATTTCCTCCATTTTTTTTTTATTAAATCAGTTTCTCATTAATTCATTAAAATCCATGTCAACTATTTTACTTACCACATCACAAACAAAAATAAATAAAACATGATCAGTTGCTCAGAAATGATGTTAATGAGAGGGAAATGCACAAACTGCAGCAAAAGATAAATAAACTTATAAATGTGGGTAAAACCAGCAGACACGAGGTGTTAGAAAATAAAAGCGAGGGTTAATGGTCAAACTCAAAACAAGCACGATGCAATAAAGAAAAGTGGATACTGAGGAGAAAGGGATGAGGCTCAAAGTATAAACTGGCTGCTAGTCGGGTGGGTGGGTGGTTGAGGGAGAAACGAAAAAGGGTAAAGATGAAAATTATGCGGATGATCATGGAGGTGGCAGAGTCGACAGAGGAGGATGTGGGTTGGGGTTGGTTTCCATGCCAGAAATGGTTTAGTTTACCTGCTCTTATGTTCAGGTTTGGCATCTTAAAGAGTTTTCCGACCACCGCGCTCTTCTTGGCAACAGGCTCCTCAGGTTTGTGGATGGGCGAATGCTCGAGGGGAGCAGCGGGGGGAGGAGGCTGCTGGATGTCCAGCGTCTCCAGCTCGGCCTTGCTCTTCTGTGGAGATGCCTGATTGAGGAGGCAGTAGGAGCTCTGACTTGGAGCTTCCTCCTCAACCGCTGGGGGTGGGGCAACATTTGTTGGAGGTGGAGCCACATCTTTGTGACCGAAGCTCAGGTCGTCATCCATGGGGATTTCAGGAGGCTTGGATGAGGCAAACTTGGAAGTATCCAGAGCCTCGAGAAACTCATCAATGACGCCCCTTGGTGGTCGCTCGATGAACTCAAACTCCTCAGAGGACACTTCATGCTCGGAGACCTCCTCAGCAACCTCTACCTCCTCCGTCTCCATCTGCAGGTCCTTCTTCTCAGTTTCCACCTGGAAGCTGGCAGGGTTTTTGGCCATGGCCTCCAGGACGGGAGACAGTGAGTCTGCTGTCGGTGACTCTGAATCTGAATCCTCAGCCGGGGTCTTTTTGCTCTGGAAGTCAAGAGGCTCAAACATTTTGGGGGAATCGTGGCTCGAGAACCAATCCTTCTGCTCGATCTTGACGGGTTCCTCTTCTTTGACCTTGACTGGAGTGGTTTCCTCTGCCTCTTTGACCAGATCGAATGCGCCAAAGGTTTTGTCATCATCAACTTTTGCTTTGTCTGCAGCCCTCACCTCCATCTCCTCAGTCATCTCCTTTAGCAAGGACACTTTAGCATCAAACGCAAATGGGTTATTGGCGGACAGGTTGATTGGAGGGTTGGGTGACTCCATCATCCTCCTTTCTAAGATGGGGCTCTGCTCCTCCGGGCTTCCCTCTGAGGAACCAGAGTCGATTTTTTCAGGGTTTAGAGGGGAAGACTTCAGAATGTCTGGAAGCGATGTTGGGTGAGGTGAATCTTCCTCCTCCTCTTCTTCTTCTTCATCCTCATTATAACCCGAGAACTGATTTGTTGACTGCATCAGCGAGTCAGCGGCCATCTTAGTGGCCGTCTCAAATGTTTTCCCCTCCTCTATAAAAGATGGAGGGCTATCTTGGGATTCTGCAGTTTGCCCATACTGGACCAGATCAGGAGTGGGACTCTCCGACATCTTAGAGGCTCTGCTGTCAGACTTGGAGTCTCCAAAATGGGAGTACCCACTATCTGCCAGTGGGGAAAAGCCTTCAAATGGGTTAACATTCTTCTTAACCTCGTACATCAAGTCATCATCTTCATCAGACTGATTACTGTGCGGGTCTGGCTCGTACTTGGAGGCGCTAATGGGGGCTGTGTCCTTAGAGAAGCTATCCATGGAGACCTTGGAGTTGTCTTGAGATGTGAGGAATGATGAATCCCAGTGCTCTGTTGGGTTAGAGGAGGCAAGGTGAGACTCAGGGACCATCATCTGAGGGTTCACAGGGGAGGGACCAGTGGAAGACCTGTCTGAGCTAATTAGCTTCTCCTCAGGTGAAAAGGAAACTCCGCTGTCTTCACACGGATTATGAGGCCCTGGGTCTTTCCCTAAACTCAGGTAAGGACCAGCCAATGGATCTAGAAGATCCTCCTTATTACTACTACGACCCGGCCCAGAGTCAACCTCTTCATGCTCCCAAGGCATGTCCTTGGAGAGAGTAGTGGGGGGTTGAGTGGAGAAGGAGCCCAGGGGTGCAGCAGATCCTGAAGTAGGGGGCTGGTTGGGACTCTCGGTCAGAGAGAGCTCCTCCAGAGAGTCGGGGGAGTGAAGAGGGGAGAGAGGAGAGATGGGAGCAGGGGAATCACCCTTCTGCCCAAGTGCTTGAGTAGAGAGGGAGGAGGGAGAATGCAATACAGCACATATCAAAGACATACTCCATTCCGTACAGTTCCCACCACACCTGGGTAGAAGTTAGCAGCTACTCATATCAAGGAAAGTTCAGAGATTGAAACCAAGGTGTTACCTTTTGTTTGCAAAAATTAAAATTGTGAACCTGGAACTGCAAACCAGACAACATAAAACCAACATAAGTCGAGCTAGATTGTTAAATGATATGCATTGTTAGATGCTAGTCGTAAAATATGAGATTGTATTGCCTGTCTTGGTTTTGAATTTAGAAAACATTACATGCTAGCCTACATGTTTTAAGTAGTGCAACTGAGTACGTTTAAGTATGTTTCAGTAATTTTGCAATGCAGTTGGAGGAAGTTGGAATTTAACTCAGAAAGTCAGAGCAACCTCACCAAGCCCAACATGCGATTCCAAGATGGCTTCCACTCGAACCAAAACTGCTACCTTTAGGATTAATCGCACTTCTGACTTTTTTGTTTCACTTTTTTGTTTCAAATGTAATAAATCGTACACGTAGTAACACCTTCTCAAATTGAACATGGTCAACTCATAAAGTCACTCCTAGTTCTGACTTACGATGTAAATGGAACTTCGCAAAAAGTACCTTAACTTCAAGAATCACTGAATCTGAAACTTCCTTTTCGTAAATAAGAAATTACTTCTGAGGACAAATCAGACGAACTATTAAACCTCCATTCTTCCTGTCTGTGTTACCATCGTCCATGCTATGTTTTAATGTAAAATGTGTTTATATGTCTTTACATTTTGCAACAATTATACTTTTGAACTGCAATAATCAAAGTTTGCAGTTGGTTTATATTGTATGGTTTGCAGTCCATTTCACACCAAATTTAAATTGGAATTCACAGACAATATTAAACACCTTTAAGTCCAGACAAACGCTGCTAAAAGTTCAACTGTGGCAGGTAAACAGTCCATGTATATTTTTGTAAATAATTAACCACTTGCGTATTTTGAAATAAGCCGGTCAGCTGACAAATACTTTTGTTTAATGACAAATACTGAGCGTAACCATCCACCTGTCGCATTGCACTGAAGTTGGATATTTGCCTTTTTGTGACCAAAGAGAGGAAAACATTTTTAAAATCCTTACTCAGCTTAAGAACAAGGTGGTGAAAGTTCACAACACCAGTTATTCATTATGAACAGGGAACGTGTTGTTTTTCAGTCTGTAGTGAAATTTTCAAGACTAAATTTGCTTCCGTTGTACAATTTAACGTGCTGGCGCTTGTGAAAGCTGCTGCATCTGGTTTTACAGAAAGTCGTGAAGGGAAAACAGGTTCAGCGCGTCTCCTGGTGGTGGCAGAAAATAACACGGGAGTAAAACTGATTGATTTACATTATTTAACAAAATACTGAGAGTTTTTTTTCAGTGTAAGGCCTTATTACTGAATATTACAGGGAAGGAGAGGAGTCAAAATTAGTGAGTATACCACTGCAGACACGAAATGTATGCTGCCGAGTTTCCAACTAAATTAACTTGGTGTATGGTGCAACGCTGTACCTAAAGATTTTCCTCCATAATCAAGTCTTTATTTGGTCCATTAAATGTCATAAAATGTTGACCAGTGTTTGATGATGGTCTCAAATGTCTCGTTTTCAACTTCATTGAACTTCATTAATATTTTCTTAGTTTCTTTTCTCCATATGACGAAGAAATCATTAAGACTGAAACATTTTGGTTTGTGGAGAAAACAAAGAATTATTTCTTTAAAATAGCTTGTACCGGACTGATATTGGTATTAGTAGATACTCCTGGTTCTGCAACGGTATGAAGTGATTGATTGTCCACGGAAAACTGTTTTGTTTTGTGGTTGCAAAAGGTTTGCAGTACAGCTCTGCAGTTTTCAGTAGTTCTATTAAACCTAATAGACGTTCTTAATCTTCAGGAACATGAAGAGGACAATATACTAATATATAATATAAACAGCCAGGCTGGTAAACAGAGCAGACGGCCTTCCACAGTTGATATCCTGTCAGCATTTGTCTGGTGAGTCCCAGGTCTGGTGCTAATAAACCATGCCCTGTTCAGAGGCAATAGATAATGATTCTTCCCACAGAACATTAAAGAAAAATAAAATACTGTCCCAATAAAATAAACATCTACAATGGTTCAGACCTGAGGAGAATCATTATTCTTCTACAAACTACATCAGTATCAGAGCTTGTAATGACCTACTCTACAACAACAACAGTGACACAGCAAAACACAAACACGAGCAAACAAATGCCAGAGTCAAGCCCACAGAACCATTCAACGTCTCACATGCGTCGGGTTTAAAAAGAAAATCAACAACGTGGCGAGAGCAACGAAAGGACAAGGACAAAGGGGGAAAGACAGCAGCGAGCAGAGACGACTTGCCTGTAGGGAAGTGCATCAGAAGATGAGGCTGAGCTTTAGGAGAAGAAGGTGCATCTGTGGAAGAAACGAGAAGGAGGAAGAGAAAGAAGAGAGTGAAGTTAAAACACCCGAGAGAGAAAAAGACCAGAGAGAAAGAAAAGGCTCCGACAGTCTGATGTGGGAAAATACATGCACTTTATCAGGAATTTGACTTCCAACTTGGTATTTCCACACCGTTGTGTGGCTGTAGTACTTCTACTTAAAGGACTAGTTCAGGTTTTTGGACGCATACTTGTAGGTTTAAAGTTTTAGCCTCACTCTCCGAGAAAAACACAGCTTCCAAAGGAGCATAATTTTAGCCACACGGCTGCAAAGATTAGCAGAATTGAATTTGAGAACATTGCTATGATTGTTTTTCTTTTATTTATCATTTAATGGAACATTTATGGATTAACTGATGATGAAAATAATCTCCAGTTGCAGCCCTGGTTCATATAATAAAATCTAAACCAGCTTTATGTGTTCACACCACTTTATGTCACTGTTAGACAGACTTCCTCGGCAAAAGAATCCAAGTCTATGTCCTTTTGTAAACCACTCACTCTCCCACACCAAAGTCCATAGAGAAAATCAGTGATTTTAGCTCACAGGGACACAGGAGCTGCTGGTCTACTGCTGCCTCGTGTGGTCACTTTGTGTCACTTAAATACATCTAAATTAAGATTTTCAAATGCCAAAGTGACAAAATAAGACATTTGAACTTGTTGATGGAGGCAGCAGTGGATCAACAACTCCTGTGTGCCGTGAATTGAAATCACTGATTTTCTCTATGGACTTTGGTGTGGGAGAGTGAGCGGTTTACAAACTTCAGTTTCCTGTCTAACAATGAGGTAAAGACGTCAACATGTTCTTATGACTCATATAATCTATAATACATCAAACATCCGGAACCATCTTTTCAATAAAAAATCCAAGTTCTTCTGTTTGTTTGTGGCTCCCAAACATCAACATTCACAGACAGAGCAGGTCTGATAAGAGAGACAGAAGCACCAGAGTCGTGGCATGACACAGACATGGCAGCCTGTAAAACACGATGAATGAGAACGATAAGGATGTCAGGACGCATGCAGAGAGACACGAGAACGGACAAGTCCACCAGTCTGATCGGGAGGAAGCCATCATTCGCTTCAGCTTCACCCCAAAAAAACCCAACAATGTCGTACAACAGCTACTTTGGCATCACTGAGAGCAGACTGGACTCTGTGTTTATAAGACGCACAAATGAAATTTAAGGGAAGATGGGGAAAAATATGAAGGTTTTTAATTCAGTGAAACCTAATTCAGTCCAAACTTAAGACTCCACAAGAGGGAAATTATGTTCAATTACAGGAAACGCTGCTTCTGAAATCCATAAACACACAAGTCACTACAAATAAGACAACATTCACAAACTGCAAGTGCAACATTCTATCTTACAGGCAAGGGAAGGTGCAATGTCTGATATGTGTGCACTTTAAGTCCTAAAGTTGTATGCATTTGATTTTGTTTTTTACACAGATATCTTTCTTGTTTCATGTGAATGTTTGCATCACTGTGCAGAGGTAATACGCAATGACAAAGAAATTTTGACTCATTTTTCAACATTATCTGGCATTTTTTTGGACCAAACAATCAATCAACAAATCAATCAATCAAGAAATTAATTGACAGATGTTTGTTGGAGCTCTACACAGGCGGTGAATGGTTTTAAGTGCGAACTCAAAGTCAGAACCACCAAAATCACCAGCACTTCCAGGTAACGTTGGTCACCTTCTGGTCACCAGAGCAAATTACAGAAGCATCATGTGGGACGTGCTCACACATTTACTGCTTTGATTAAAGGAAAAAATATGTGGAAGAAGCTAAATCAGCTACAAGTCAATGAGTGGTGCTCTTAAGCAAGGCACCAGGGCGGATGGATTCATACATACATACTGTCAAACACTAATAAAAGGTAATTGAATAGTTTCTGAACTGAAGATTTGAGATTTTGACAATCACAGTCAGAAATCTGGGTCAATCACAAATCATCAATAAATCTTTGCATTGATTATCAAACATACGTCCAGAGAATCAAGGTCATGCTGATCTGATGATCGGGGAACAATTAGAACCATTCTTCCCATTCAACGGTTACGTTCAGTTTTACCTCTGCTGTCGAGGTTTAGCTTCCAGCGATGAAGACGACCTAGGATTAAAACCAGTGAGACACATTTCAAAATAAGACTCAGTGGGACAACAAAGCTGAGGACACTGAAGTAAAAGTCCTTTTCAAAAGATTCTGATGCTGACAGTTGGTAACCAAGTGTAAATATTTGCTTTATTTGGCTGCAACCACCAAATATTTTCATGACCACACGTTCCACACGTAATCGGTTTTGTTGAAAAATGTTGATCAGTTTTTTGTCAAACCTGATGATGTCCTCAACTGTCTTGTTTTGTCCACAAACCAAAATAATTCAGTTTTAATGATTTCTTTCTCCTATGGAGCAAAGAAACCAGAAAATATTCACATTTAAGAAGCTAAAAAAAAACAGAATCTTGCTTAAATCTTGTTTTTTTAAAAACACACAAACTCATTAACGAATTATCAAAGATTAATATAGTATTGAATAATCGTTCTAGCCCTGACTTATTACTTACAAATTACATGTTTTTGCTCTCAGAAACTGGATAAATGTTGCCAAGTAGCTTAAACTTTATATTTTCATCCAAAAGTTATTATTTTCACTTTTTTCATTGTTTTTCACATATTTCAAATCAAGTTTATACATGTTTAATGAAAATACTGTGTATGGTTGCACTGCAGTGCAGACATGAAGTGTGGATTATAGAGACAGACCATTAGTGTTGTTCAATAACTGGTTACGATTACTGAAGTTGTTATTATTCAAAAGAGTTATATTTTCTGCTTTATTTGCTCTGTTTATCATTTTGGTTTGTGGACAAAACAAGACATTTGAGAACATCATCATATCCAAGTCTGACAAACCCTGATCCACATGTTATGACATTTTACAGACCAAGCGATTACTCCAGTTAATCAAGTCAATAATTGTTTGTTGCAGCCATCTTTCAAACCTTTAAAATGAGGCTAAATAACAAGCGTAAACTGTGGCGTGTGATGACACTGGTGGAGTCCAGCGCCTCGCTGTACTGTACATACGCTGAGTCATCGTCCTCCTTTTTTGAGCTATAAGTATCCTGAGGCGTGTGTGCGTCTGGGCCTCAGACTGATATCAGATAGGACTGCAGGCCAACATGTCACCTGCTGCCATCTTGTAACGTCAACAACTCCACGTCCTTCTTCTCTGCTTCTTAAAATACACCGTTCAAAATGACTTGTCCTCGCGTCCAAACATGGACATTTGACTTCTCCATGTGTAAAATGTCTCCTGCTGTCCGTTCACAGACAGACAGTTGATTTAACCGTCTGTGCTGCGGCCACCACAACTAAAATTACAAAAGCATTTCGGCAATAGAAAGCTTCCCCCGATGTGAGATTAGTGAAGTTTTTACACAGAACCTTTTGTTTTCTGTTTGCTGAATCTGTGTGTGTGTCCACACAGAGAGACGACGCAGAGCGAGAGCAACACTGGCCTCCAGCAAAAACAGTCAGTCAATCTAACCGCACACTAATAACTGTGGTCACTGTGTGAACCACTGATGTTCATCTGTACAGTTCACATGAGTCTGGTCACCTTTAAATATATTTAAAAAGCTATAAAAATGTTACTAAGGTACAATTAAACAGTTTAAAATACTGAAGCGTACTCTCAGGTTTACCAAATAAAATCTGTAAGTGATTAAGAACATGTTCATGTCTTGATCTCACTGTTAAACAAACTTTTCCAACAGGAAACTGCTGTTTGTAAACCACTCACTCTCCCACACCAAAGTCCATAGAGAAAATCAGTGATTTTAGCTCACAGGGACACAGGAGTTGTTGATCCACTGCTGCCTCCATCACTAAGTTCAAATGTCTTATTCTGTTAATTCGGCATTTCAAATCTTACGTTCTGATTTATCTCAGTGACACAAAGTGACCACACGAGGCAGCAGTAGATCGCATAACGGTCACTGGATCGCATATCGGACAGATTAAAATGTAAAATCTGATACAATCCAAAAATCCGATATATTGCTGTAAAAATTTAAATTAAAAAAAAAAATCAGCAAAAGCATTCTAGCTGAGTCATATTTGTTTTTGTCTTTGTAATGACTCAGCACAAATGTGTTGCTAACAGCTTCCTAGCTCATAAATGGTCTAAAATGACTGTATTGGACTAATATCGGTATTGGCAGATAATCAAGTTTATGATATTGGTATCAGTATCGGACACAAAAAGTATTTTACCCACTTATGGTGTCACAGTTGGGCCGTTTCTTCAAAATACTTTAACATATACATATGATCTTCTTTAATCATTATTAATGGTTGAAAACTGTGAAAATACTAATGTTGCATTAACATATACAGTATTTAATTATATTCAGTTGATACATGAAAATTGTTAAAAATGTGTTATCTCCTAAGATATTCAGTTTTTTATTTTATAAAAATTGTGGAAAATGCCTGTCTATTGTCTCATAATAACCTTTTAATGACACAAAAATGATAGAAAATGCCTGTTATATTCTCTAATATTCTAAGATATTACATTTTTAAGTACATATGCCACATTTTAATGATATAAAAACCGTGACTTGTAAAAAACCAGCATCAGAAAATGTTGACTCAGAACGATGAATGTCAGATTCTGTGAATTCCTCAGCACAACCAGAATGTGAGGAGTCAGCGCTGGTGCAATATCATCTCTTCTAGAAACATGTGCAGTGATAATAAAACGTGTGGATCTGAAACAGACCATGTGCTTCTCATCATATTACGGAGCGGAGGAGAGTCAGTCGTGCAGCGTTACCTTTCACCAGCTGCTGTGTCGGCAGACGGAAGCCTGGTGGCGTCACTGCTGCTGCGGGCGGAGGCCGAGTGTGCGACACCGACGCGCTTAAGCCCAACTCATGTGTCGCCTTCACCAGGATACAGAGAAAACAACAACACACACAGAGTGTGCGTCTGTGTGTCTGATCCAGATGACCACAACACACGCCGAGCCAAAATAAGACGTACACCAGCAGTGACCGTCCAGCCCGACACCCCTAACACACACACACACACACACACGCCTTTGTTTTCAGAGTGACAACATGAATCTGATGTAAAGCCACGGTAAGACTCATCAGGTCAGACACGTGTCCAGAGAAGGGACGACAGAGTGGGCGGGGCCAGGACAACGTCACAGTTTTGGCTACATATTATCTTCTTTAATCCTTATTAAAAGGTGAAAAATGCCTGTTCTACTAACATATTAAGTATTTAATTATATATTCAGCTGATAATTACATGAAAACTGTAAAAATGTCTTATTTCCTAAGATATTCAGTTTTTTTATTTGATTAAAAAATGTGGAAAATGCCTGTTCATTATCTTATACTTAATCATAACCAGCTTTTAATAATATAAAAATGGTAGAAAATGCCTATTACGTCGTCTAATATCCTAAGATATTTTGTTTTTAACTACATATTCTGATTTTAATGATATAAAAACACTTTTGTGCAATCTTAAATCACAAGATATTCAGTTTCTAACTATATGAAAAGAGTAAACATGCCAGTTATGGCACCTTATATTCCAAGATATTGGGTTTTTAACAATGTATTCAGTTTTACATTACATGAAAACAATTAAAATACATGTTTTACTATCTTATTTTCTAAGACATTCAGCTTCTAACTATATGTAAACAGTAAAAGTGCCACTTAGAGCAGCTTATGTTGCACAATATTTGGTTTTTAACTATAAATTCAGTTTTAAATTACATAAAAATGTTAACATGTCAGTTACATTATGTAATATTATAAAGACATTCAGTTTTTAAAGTAAAAAGTGCCTGTTTAAGCATCTTTATTTACTAAGATATTTCTATCTATCTATGTTTTTGTCTACATGTGAGATTAAACACATCTGTCATGACAATAATCCACAGTAGATGCAGCTCAGTTATCCTTAAAAGGTGCAGTAAAACTATACGCTGTATCTTCCCTTTTTTTTGCCCATGTCATTCTTTTGTTCAGACCGTTGAACTGAACTGCGCTGAATCATGTAACTGGAGCTCACCGTTCACCCACCTCCATCTGTGGCCTTTGCCAACGCAGCCCCACCCTGTATCTGTGCTGGAGGCCCAGACAGGCCTGTTTACCTGCTGCCGCATCCAGTAAACAACAACAACAACAACACCACCACCACCATCTTAACCCTCAACATAATCATCCTCATCATCAACAGTATGTTCAGTGCACACACACGAGTCCTGACATGAGCAGAGGATGAAGAACACACCAGGCCTCTGGAGCTTCAGAGGGGTTGGTTTGGGTGGAGACGGAGGAAGAGGATGATGGTGATGAGGATGAAGAAGAGGGGCAGGTGGTGGATGACTGGACTAAACACACACACACACAGAGAGAGAGAGCAGTGATTTCAGGCTGTTGTGTGTGTGTGTGGTTATAATGTGGAAAAGACAGGGAGTGGACGTGGAGCGGATTCCTTTGTTGTGACTAATCTCTCCGGGCGACGCAGCCTCGGCTTGCTAACTCGCCGTCTGCTTCCATTATCGGACATGCAGTCATTTGACGTGTCCACCACCACCCACCCCTCTTTAGCTTCTCCGTTTAACAAGCGCCACATCAAATCGTGCCCGTGTCATGTTTATAAAAAAAAAAAAAAAAAAAAAAGTGAACCATCATCACGTCAGCAGACAATAATGAGGCCTGCTGCGTTAGAACAGCGCTAGCTTAGCACATGCCGCACACAACCTGGTTCATACCTCAGTAACTGAAGTTTTACCACTGTTTTTCAGCTTCATATTATTAAAAAATAAATGTTTAAACGCAAGTGATTCTCGCGTTACTGTTTTTTCCCCCCTTGGCACTAACAAAGCAGGAGCCAGAAAAGGCTCGTGTCCGATAATGGAACTAGGCTTAGCAAGAGCTTTAGCGGCACCGAGCAGATGGACGGTGACGACTCGAGCGGCGAAAACGAGGCAAATGTCTTCAAATAACAAACACTCAGTGAAAACAGCACGTTTCTCCTTCCTGTTTAATTGTTCGATTTGTTAACAGGTAAATGGACGACTATCGCCTGCTCGTCTAGTCCAACGGTTGACATGACGCCTCCCGCCGCGTGAGAGAAAACAGGTGGGCCGCGTCAACGCAGCAGCGGCAGCGCGGAACGCCGCGCGGCTGAGCTGCCGCACGAGACAGTGACTCTTTAGCATTAATCCGCATTTTACTAAAAACACCTCATGACAAGAAACAGCTGGGTTAGGGTTAGCCTGCTCCCCCCGAAAATCATAATCTCACCCACGCAGTCAAACGCCTGTTCTCCGCCCCAGAGCATCCGCCTCTGACGCCTCGGGCTAGCATCACCGCTAGCTAACCTGTACCGCCACCGGGCCACGAATTAAACAAAAAAAAAAAAACATAAAAAAAACGGTAATAATAAGGAATAACAGTGACGTCATTAATTTAATGAATACAGTTGTAGTTGAAAACAGAGGGTTTGAGTTTCTGCCCTATTCTGTGGATTCGCGTCGGTGCGCGAACAGAAGGCTAACCCAGAGGTGATGCACACAAACCGGCTCAAGATTAAAGACAGACAGCGTGAATCGCTGAAGCTGGATTTTCCGTCACATCAGTCATAAATATGGAGGTTTTTCATCTGATTCCACGTCATGAAATTCACTTCACGCATTCATTCGCTGTCGCTTTTCCGTGTAAATACTCACAGGACGCAGGAGCCGGTGCTTCCTCTGCTGCCTCTGCGGGGGCTGGCGCTGCTTTTCGGGGTTCAGCCACGGGGAGGGCGGCGCTCTCCGGCGCAGGTTCAGTCTCTGGCTCGGGGGCAGCCTGTGGCTCTGGTTCGATCTCTGTGCTCTCCGGCTCGGCTTTGCGGGGAATCAATATCGGGTCCTCTGCTCTTAAAAGGGGTTCTGACGCAAAGCAAGCACTGGTCGAGTCCGGGACCTCCGGTACCGACACCGGTTCTGGCTCCAGTAGCGTCACTGGAGCGGGGGGAGCTTTTGTGAACTCGTGTGACGCACTGTCTTCGGCAATGTGGCGCTCCAGAGCGTCCTGAGCTCCGCCGACCAAGTCCACGATGTCATCCAGACTGTAGAGGTCCTGCTCGGGTTTCGGCTCGGGTTCCGGTTCGGCCTGGTAGTGGTGCATCACCTCGCTGAACAGAGGAGTCGTGGAAGAGACGAGCTGCTCTTCGCTGTCTGCCATCTTACTTTTTCTTCCTTAACTGTCTCCTGAGGAGGAACTAAAAAGTTTCAGATCCGGTAATGTTCCGGCTTAGTTGACAAACTTCCTCCGGTAGTGAGCTGTGAAACGCCGCCGGTAAAACTCCCTCCGGTGACCGTGGTTGCTTTTAATTTTTTCGACACCGGACAAACGTGGACAAGTGCGCCACACGACAGTTGCCCCAGAGTCGGACCCGACTCTCCGGGAGACAGCGTGAAGTTGAGAAAGAGGGGGAACTCAGTCGACCAATCAGCTGCGGTGTAGCGTCTGAGCGACGCGAGTTTTGACCAATCAGTTCTCCAAAGTCCAAAAGTGGCTCCGCCCACTGTCCAGCCTCCATTTAAACTTGAGAAGGCGCAGAAAACCAAATATTACATAACTTGAGTTCACTCACCTCTGTCCTCACTGAGGCAAGGATCGGGTTAATGTTTGACACTGGAAATTTGAAAACAATCTTGAAAATATTCTATAAAAGTTTTTGATGGATTGTTTTATAGTGAATAAAGTGGCATGGAAACAAATTCAGACAAAGGCGTATAGTCTTTTCGCTACAGAAGCATAGGGGGCACAGTTTGTAAAGTTTAGCTAAATTTAATGCCAACGTTTTACAAAATAAATTTATTTATTTAGGTCACTTTTAACCAGATTTACAGTATAAATATATTTACGGATAAAAAAAAATACATGCATTACGGTTACATTGAAGGAGGTTAAAAAGATAAGGGGGAAAAATTGACGCAAATGTATCTCAGGCTAGCTATTGTTAGCCATTGTTAACAATACTAACAATACTATTTTTTTATAGGTTAATTGATCCACAGTTAATGTACCAATTAAAAAAATATTTTTTTCAAACAATAATTATTGTTATGGAATTGTACAGTGTATAAAATTGGATAATTGTTTATATATAGTCAGGTTGTATAGCAGTAATGTTCATATTAGTCAGAAATTAATGTGAAAAAGGAACTAGTGAGTGAAAATGTCCTTGTGTTTCTTTTTGAAAACTATACTATACAAAATTTTATTGTGTAACTTTTACATTTTAAAATGTCTCGTTCACTTTTTCATTTTTTATTCTACATGTTCAAAATGAATGAATGATTCAATATTACATATATATTTGAGTAAATCAATACGACATTCCAATATTTTTTTTCCTATTTTAATATTTGTAAAAACTTACTAGAGGAGTTACATAATTACATACTTAAAATAGTGAATTCAATATTGGTTTTTAAAACCAAATCACAACATACACTATCTCAGTAATAATAACAAAGTCCTGTGACTCATTTACAATGTCAGCCACATCTCTACGTTGGAATATGACAACACCGCGTAGCTCCTCCACAGATGAACGAGCTGTGATCATTCTCACACCATTCATTTCTATGGGAAAAAAAGATTTTGTCACAGTGGTTTTTTCAAAATGCTTTCAAACCAAATCTTGGTTGTACCGCACATGTTTTCGACGCATGACTTGAGGCATGTTGTCTGTCGCAGGACTTTAAAGGGTAATAATCGTTGCTCCCCATTCATTCCTACGGGAATTATTATTGGCAGTTTTCATTTTCTTTGCCACAGTCACTCTAAATGTGTAGACTTTGTTGAGTCCTTCACTCCCAAACCTCCTGAATTTGCTAGTACCTACACAACATTTACCCCCTTCTTTAACTTCTTCTTCTATGGAGTTTTGACGGCAGCTTGCACCCATAATGTTGCATTACTGCCATCCTCTGGTCTGCAGTTAGAAAACCTCTGACACTTCCCACTCAGTTTTTCTACTCATCTTCTGTTCCTCTTCTTCAATGATTAGGTCTTGTTGATGTTTGGCTGATTCTGTTTGACAGTATTTTCTTCGCAGCTATGTGTTTTTGTTCTTGGTGTTTTTCAGCAGTTGGTATCTACAAAGTTGCTTTCCCTGTCTTCTTCTCTGAGACTTGAGGGCCTGTCCACATGAAAACAAGTCTAGGTGACATTTTCGTGTAGATAACCTATAGATAACCTATAGTCTACTTCTGGAAAAGTCCCACCTCTCTTTTGCTCTCGCTTATCTTCGTTGTCTTCTTGTGTTCGGTCTTTTTCTCTGGGTATTTCTGGAGCAGTGCTACAGTGCCACGTACAGGCCTGGCATATGTACTACAGCAGATTGACACTCTAAATTGCCCATTGATGAGAGTGGATGGTTGTTGGTCTCTATGTGTCCCTGCGATGGACTGACGTTGGACCTGTCCACGGTGTACCACGCCATATGCCTATGCCAGCTGGGATTAGGCACCAGCGCCCACCGCGACTCTCATGTGGGTGAAGACACTTCCTGAAACAATGCCCTTTTTAAAATGGAAAACATCCCACTGGGAAAGCAATCCCACTAATGACAAAGAACACTTGGTTCCGTGTGGCTAGACCTTTAGTCTAACGCAGACTCTTGACTCATCCTCACACATCGGGCCACGTTCCTCTTAAAAACTCCATCAGGATCCTCCCTCCACTCTTTAGCTGCGTCCACGTTGGCAGGAGACTCTCCGTTGGGGTCTGCCAACATGGATATCACACTGATCATGATGGTCTCGACCGTGTGGATCGGCAGCCAGCGCTCCTCGGGCCTCTCGTAGCCGTATTTGTCCTCGCCAGGTGCGTGCAGGATCGAGATGCAAACTTCGCCGGTTTTCGCCACATTCGGATGCCAGATTTCTGTGATGAACTTCATCTTGGGAGGCCTGAGCGGATAGTTCCGGGGGAAGGTCAGCGTGGCCTTGAAGACTCCACCTTCATACAGAGTGTCCTGAGGCCCGAGGACGACCACCTCCCACTTGTAAACATTGTCGCTGCTGACAAGTCCCGCGGAAAAGCCCTCCACCGGGTTCTTGTTGAGCTCTGCCAGTTGTTTACACAGTAACAACGCAGACTGTTCCATTATGTTGTAGTTGTATTTTCTGTGGAAATGAGACACCAGCCAGATCGCCCAGTTTCCTGTCTGATGGCACGAACATGAGTCTAAATGAAGAACTTAAAAACAAACTTTCCACTCGGTGGCTTTGATTTCTGATGACATCATTGTGTGATGACATCTTTGCCTTTCATGACGTCCCAGTTAGTTATGGTGCGTTATGGTTCCCGGTGACTCGGAGGTCGGGACTTCCGAGTTGGACTCCAAGATGGCTGTCCCTGCTACTCTTATTGTTGAATGTACTTGTGTCATATTTGTTTTACAGTAAATCAGTCGCACACATAGCAATGTTGCTACGATGTTTGTGTCAGCAAAACACTGTGCACATTGTTACTGACTTGAGCAGTTCTCTCTTGATGTCACGGACGGTTACTATACTGTATTTGAGCAGTGGGAACGGGGTATGGCTACATTTACATCGCAGATAAGAAGTCGGACCTGGGAATGATGTCATCTCTGAGTTGACAATACCAGCTGTTAAAAGTGGAAGAACTTTACCGACATTATAGATCAAGTGAGAAGTTGTAGCTTATTTTCACATAGACTGAGCAAAGACACCTCCTGGTGGTTATTTAATATATTGATACTTCCTGATTGATCGAAGTCTATTGATTTTTTTATGTATGTTCTGGGGTTTAAACTAGGAACGTGTCTCACTCCCGGACAAATGACTCCACGCAGTCTTTGCAGTTTTTTTTCAGCTAGTGGAAAAGCAAAACCTGGTGAAACATGTTAAATTTGTCTTTGCCTGCTTCATTATTGCTAGCGATGCCCATTCTTGCATCATTTTTGGCACAACGCTATGTTTGAAAGAGAGACCGACGTAAGAAACCTCCGACTTGTTTTGCTTGTGACGTCACAATTCACGTACAGGTGAAAACCTCATTTTTAGCAGCTTCACGAATCCCAGTTTTGCCTATTCATTTTAGTGGGAAGTCGGATTTAGTGAGTGATGTTGTTTATCAGCTTTGGCATCTGTTCATCGTCATCATGCCTCACTCACAGCAGAAATATCTCTCCATGAGACTCATGGCACGTCTACCAAATATTTTAATCCATGATGGAAACACACACACACACACACACACAAAGGTTTGAGCAGCTAGACTTCTGAGGACACTGCCCTGACTTCTATTCAAAGCCTTATTACTAACCTTAACCATAACCAGTTAATGACTAACCCTAACCCTAACCTAACCACGAGTCAAATCGTAGTCCTAAACTTAACCAGTTCCTCACAAATTAGGTTCTGCCTCATTAGGACCGGGTTTTGGTCTCCATGAGGACTACTGGTCCTGACGAGAGTCAGTGTTTATGACAGAAAATGTCCTAAATAGGTGACAAATACAAAACATGTTCTTGTTAGGTAGGTGATTTCCAAACACAGGGGCGTGACCCACAGATGGGTCATGGGGGGTTTCCAAAGAAATTCGCTAAAGTTTCCCAAATTTTTGGTAAAGATTTATAAATAATGTGCATAAAATTAAGTTTGAATTTATTTAACACACATTTCTGGGAAATTATTTGTTCACCAATCCAAAATTATATTAGGTGTTAAAAGTATAGCTAGAAATTAGTCACTATATTAGCACATATTCACTGTTTACAATTTACAAAGTGATTTGGGCCATGACATTTTGAGAAAACCTGCCCTTTATCTTAACTTCTTCTTACAATGATGCAGACATTTACACACACACACACACACACACACACAATGCCCATTCCTGGCTAAATATGCTGAGTCATGAGTTCATGTGGAGGAGACAGGGGAGGGACATTCTGACTCGGCATTCTTTGTCAGTTTGTGTCATACGGGAAGAATGTGTTTTAAATAAAAGTGAAAATGACCCTTTAAGCCACGCTGTCCCCTGTGTCCCCTGTGTCCCCTGTGTCCCCCAGAGGGTGAGACAGAGTAAACATGCATGTTCATTTATTCACCTGCTTCATGGATGCCACACTGTGCTGTGTCATTGTTTATGCCGGAAAACCTGGGAGACAAGATGGTGACAGGAAGTGGAAAAGAAGCTGTGTCATGGTGGAGCATCTCACACACACACACACACACACACACAGGGAGAGAGAGACAGACCAGGGGAGAGAGAGAGAGAGAGAGGGGTCGATATGTTGTGAGGGAGCCAGGCTGATGTGAGTCAGCGTCTTTTCATCCTTTTCATTCTCTAAACTCTCTCTAGAAGAAACGTCTGCAGTCACATCAAGTTGAGTTGAGACGAAGACGTCAAGCTCAGATTCACGGTGACGAGTGAGACGAGAGGACGAGGACAAATTTGACAGACTGGACCGTGTTGGAGCAGAGCCATAGCAGCGGGGTTCGCAAACTAGGCAATGTCCCCGGGCCCTGAGCTGGAAGAGGCTCCTCAAAGGACAAGCGTTAGAGCCCCACAGCACTGACAGCAGGTCGTTCATACAGAGAACAATGCAGTGTCGGGGTGCTACCTAAAGGGGGCGCCACTAGTTTGTTGTCAAAGTCGAGAGTCAGTGCTCGGTGGTTTATGTTATGGCAGTTTTCCACAACACGGTTCCAGCACAGCTCGACATCTCAGTTTGGTATTTGGTGTGGTTTTCTATGACTTCATAGTTCCTCGTCAACGTGGGCGTGGTCGTCATAGAAACACAAACACGTGACGGTCAAAGCAGTTGTTTTCTTTTTCCTCAGTTTTCTAAACAGATGAGTTCACTGAATGGTTCAGTACTTCCTGCATGAGCGGAGCACAGACTCCGTCTGACACAGTCACTGAAGTGAAATACGGCTGAACGGCTTGTGATTGGGCTCACCATCTCCGTCTTTCAGCAGTGCTGTCGCTAAATACACCAGACTCCTCTGTTAAATATGGACATTTTACAAATGTCCTTGTTAAATGTTGCAGATTAACGCATGTTTTCAGGATTTTCAAGTCTTTTTAACTGATCTACAGTTCAACATTGTTCGCTTTGATTCTCGTGTCGGACGTCGCAGCTCGTGACTCTTCCAGTGACGACGCTCTCTGACCAATCAGAGGCCGGCAGTCTGTCCACGTCACGTTTTAGTATCAGAACCTTGACGGAGCAGGTACTAATAAAAGCACCAGGTACTGTCACTGATGGAAAAGAAAGAAAACCCGAGCCGTGCTGCAACTGTGTCGTGGAAAAGCACCATTATTCTTCTATGAGGTCAGTACATGAATCATGCATGCGAGCTGCCATCAAACCCAAAGATAAGAACACAACCAACCTGAAGCCACATTTGTCGTCCAGAAAAATCCAAATCCAATGTTCTTTTATCAGCTCAGCTGTTGCCAAATTTAATTTGTAGTTCACAGTGAAACAAACCACCAACTCTGCCTATGATAAGAAGATAAGAAGTCCAAGTGTTTCACTGTTTTCAAACAAAAAAGAAAAATTGTATTTGATTTGATTGTTAAGACAAATAAAAATCAAAACAGTTATGTTTACATTGTAAATTCAAACCTTAATAACAAAATTATATTAATAGATAGGATGATAGAGAAACATTTAAATAAGATAAACCCAGGGGTGAAAGTAGTTTTCATTTCTTGCCTGTAGTATAATCTAGCCCAGGGGTTCTCAAAGTGCGGCCCGCAAAAACATTTCTGGCGGCCCACGATAACATTTTTTAAATCTGTAAAATGCCAATTTTACAGATTTAACCTCAGTTATAAATTAAAATGTGTTTATTGCAATAATGTAAACTATAGAGATGCAATCTGGTCATTAAAATTATTACAAATAAAATTTATTTTTCAGTTTTTTTTTCTCCCCCGCCCCTTTGATGGCCCTAAATTGGCCCTCACCCGTTAAAACTTTGAGAACCCCTGATCTAGCCTATATCACTTTATCGTTTTACATCTCTCTTCAGCCACTCCTGCAAAAAACACTTTAATATTTAAGTGGGCCTAATAAAAACAATTTACCTTTTAGCCTTCTTTTTAAGCCAAGGCCATACCGTAATACAGTTTGTAATGGGAAATCCTCGTTTATTTGAACTCGAGCATGACTTCAAGGTAGCCTAATATCCGCGGATAGGAAACATTTAAATCATGACAATCGTCCGTCTGACAGAAAACACCCGTGCAGCGCTCTGCGATGTCGGAATAAACACAAATTATCACAAAAGAGGCACATATTTTTATCGAGGAGATTCTCCGCACCAAACCAAACGCCCTGCCAAAATCTGCCAGACTGCAAATAAAAGAGCTGCCTGCAGCAGATGCGTGCAGGCGCACCACAGATCAACTGCTGCGTGACTATTTCGAGTAGACATTAAGTTATTCTCTTCATCGGACGCTTGTCTCAAATGACATATTGTGGGTAGATGTATTTTCTACTTAAACAGCGCACGTTACTCATTTTAAATGTAGGTTTTTTTTCGACAGCATAGATCCTCTACTCTTACTGGTACTAAGCACCGGATGTAAATCTTATAACGGTGCGTAGCTCAGGGGCGCACCGGCTTACTTTCACCCCTGGACAAACCCATTAGATTTTAGTTGACTAAAACTAAACTAACACTAAAACTGGACGCAGGGATAATCGTACAGTATATATGAAAACAAACATATGTGGTAGGTATTTTAAAAAAATTCATGCCTAGAGATCAATAATTCAGTCGACTTGAAGGAAGATTAAAATGTATCCCCTGCTGCTGAAGGATTTGGGGTTATTTTGCCACATTTGTACCAACATTTCATCTATTTCTTATTCTCACAAAGTCAAAGTTGGCACTGAACACACTGGTGCCCCGAGTAATTCACCTGACAAATCACATAAAACCTGTTGGACATTTCTGTGATTAACAGACAGAGATGTTCCTTGCATTTATAGAGGGATGATTTGAGGAAAATTATCCCATTGGAGAACATCAACAGTAAAAGACTGACAGAGAAAAAGTGTTTGAAACTGGTTCCACTTTAATGTCACACGTGTGGTTCTTCCAAAAACACTTATAAAGTCTGGGAACTTTACAGCCGTCATGGTGCATTGATATTATGTCACACATGATACTGTGTGTATGAAAATAAACGTGTTTTTCGAGTTTATACTTTGTCCTTGTTCCAGTTTTGGTAAGAATCTACCCGCTGATCTCATCATCTCATCCCCATCTCTTTAAATGGGCAAAACAGTAAAATGGAGTTGTATGTGTATGGAGGATCAGACACTGGGGAACCCATGGGCTCATGGAGAGGGAACTTGGATTGTAACATGAGGATTGACTCTTCAAATCCCAACGGGTCAAGGGCTGGAATACCTCTGAGCAATCCTAATCCCCATTGCTCCCCAGTGATTGGGTTAAATGGACAGTCTAAATGAACCCTAGCCACTGGGGGGCACATCCAGTGTAGGAATAAATGGAAGGGAATTGCTTCAGGAAGTAAAATCAAAATATGCGAGTGATCCATCACAGTATGGTTCACTTTGGTACAGTACGGTATGGTTTGGAATGATAAAGCCCCCTGGATCAGGCTTGCGTTTTGACTGAGGACAGTTTTACTTGGTGGTGTTGTACCAGTGCAACGACATGGAACGTGACAGAACGGACAACGATGGACGACGTCCAGCACCTTCAATGGGATTTTACTCCGATCACAAGGGAGTGAAGTTTTTCTGTCGCCCAAGGGAAGGGTGCCAAAGAATGGAAGGGTTGGGTCTGGTTGTTTTAGTAATATGCTTTGGTTTGGTACTGAACCAAACAAAACATTTCACTCGGTGGAAATACGTCTCAGAGATGGATAAACTAGGTTTAATCTGGATCTGATCCAGATTACAGATTTGGAGGCCAATCGGGATGGATTTTGTCATGTTCATGTAAGATGAAAACAGTTATAAGCAGGTCAAGTTCTATACAGATCCAGAAGGTTCTGGTTCTAGTGGATGAAAATGTAAATATGTAAGCCTTGGTGATGGTCTGTCAAGGTCAGAGTGACCTTGTTCTGATTTGTTGTCATGTAGAAAATAAAAAAATCAATAAAAACAGTTTTTCCTTTGTCTTTCAGAAGAAGACAAATCTCTTCTTTCGCCTCTTCTTCTTGCTCTCTCTGCTCCCTTCTGTGTTGGACATAGCCATGCCTTCATCCTCCTCCTCCTCGTCGCTGTCCTGCGAGATCTCCCCCTGCTCGTCCACTCTCCTCATCTTGAGCTCATTCAGTTCGCGCGTCTTTTGCTTCAGCTCTTCTTCGCCCTCTTGTATACTTTTCCTCAGCCTCTCTTTCTCCCTCAGATATCCTTTCTCCTTTTTCATTAAGGCCATTTTTGCGGCCCGAACTTTATCCTTCTCCTTCTGAAGCAGCCCCTCCTTCTGCTGCAACTCGGACTCCATCATCTCAATTTTGTTCTTCAGGAACCCTTGGAGTAGCTGGCTGAACTTGGCCACAGAAACCTCCACGCTCTCTTGCTCTATCACAAGGTTTTGAACTGCCAAGGTCTTGAAGTCCTCGTCCTCCATCATGAGCTGGATTTCGCCACTCGTGTCCATGTCGAGGGAGTCGTAGACCTCGCTCGGGTTCTCCTGCATCATCATGTTCATGCTGTTTTCTGCACGAACCTCTATGCTGTCCATGTCTTTAAATAATGACAGTCCCTCTTCTTCTCTGCCGTTCACTCTTCTTCCTGATCTTGCCATCCTAATGGCAGTTAATGCTAACCCTGACTGCCTTTCAAGTCTTGTGAAGTAAAAGTTATGCACTACAGTTTTAGTCGATGGCATGTGACATCATCAAAAAATGGTGACCATTTTTTTGATGATGTCATTTGGTGTACAAATGGTGTACAAGTGCAGCTTAAGCTGCTGCCCACGTGGCCCGACCTCGGATAAGCAGCAGAAGATGGATGGATTGTTTAATAGTCCATTGTTGACTCTCTACTAGTGAACAACAGGTATTCAGTAACATGTCAGCACTTCTTTATATCTACAGTAATCAACTGTAGCTCATTATTTGGCAGTCAGTCCGTTCGTGGGTGCTCACTATTTAGCAGACAGTCTGTCTTTGGATATATTAAAAAGCTCATTAGGAGGTCAATCTCTTGGTGGAACAGTTCAGTATTTTCACAGTCTGTTTGGTTATATAAAGAAAGCTCATTATTTGGCAGTGATCTGTTGTGGCTATAGATCACAGCTTTTTTGGCACTCCATTGGTGGATATAGAGTAGCTCATTTTTTGACAGTCAGACCATTGGTGGATGTAGATCACAGCTCATTATTTGGCAGTCAGTCCATTGGTAGATATAGATCACAGCGCATCAGTTGGCAGTCAGTCCATTGGTGGATATAGATAACAGCTCATTATTTGGCAGTCAGTCCATTGGTCTATATGTTAACAGCTCATTATTTGGCAGTCAGTCCATTGCGGATATAGATAACAGCTCATTATTTGGCAGTCAGTCCATTGGCGGTTATAGATAACAGCTCATTATTTGGCAGTCAGTCTGGTGGTAGATGTATAGAATAGCTCATTATTTAGCATTCAGTCCATTGGTGGATATTGTTAACAGCTCATTATTTGGCAGTCAGTCCATTGGTGGATAGTGTTGCATTACTGCTTCTTCTAGAGTTAGAAAACTCTTACACAACCTGTCTGTCATATTTATGTACATAAGAGGTGTAATGCTGCCCCCTACAGTTGTTTATTGCAATTCTAAGTTCTTCCTTCTTGTTCCTAAATTCTTCTGGATTCTTCTTCTACAAATACGTAACGGCAGCTTGTACAGTGCTGCCCTCTACAGTTTCCAGTCTTTACTTCTTCCACCTCTGGTCATTTCAACCTCTTATGTCATTTGATGTAACAAAGATGAAAAGGTGTGATGTCATAAAATCTAAAAAGGTGTAATGTCAAAATGATGAAAGGATCAAGAGGGTGAACTCGGGGTGAGATTATCGAGGGCAGTAACGAAACCATATAAATGCAAAGCGCTGTAAAACACCAGAGAACAACACGAGGCGATGACACACAACAACTGGATCATTACCGAAAAGGATTTTGCTCTTCTCTTCAATATCCCCACGTTCCATGTCCTTTTTCATAAGTTTAAAGAAGAGGAGTACAAGATGGAGGAGGTTCAGAACCAAATGAGGCAGCTGAAGCTGGAGATGGAGGCCGTTCATAGAATGGACGACCGGCACCGCGAGGAAATTAAGGAACTGAAAGATCGAGCCGAGTGCGTTCACCAAAAGACTTACAAGGCAGCCAGGCAGTTACAGATACTTTATATGCACAATGTGATAGACCAAGACTTAGTGCTAAACAGGAAGTACTGTGAGAAGCTCATCAACCCGGAACCCGAAGAACCAAAGGACAAGAAGAAGAAGAAGAAACCGTTACTGAGGTTATTCTGCATCGGATGAACCTCCGCAGATCACTGACGTCCATGCTGAAGAAAAAGCAAACACAACCCCGACTTCATGAGGCGCTGTGAGGTTAGTGAGCTGTTCAGGTGCAGGGTTAACTTAACCGCAGCTAAGCCACCAGGGGGCGTCACTTTTAAGAGTTAAGCACTGCCAGAAATTGTTACAGTTCCACAGAAAATGCAGTTGAGAGTACTTGGAGTACGCCCAGACAACACGTACTGGTTCACTCCAGAAATGTCCTCGTCGTCGTCCTCGTCCACACAAACGTCTCTGCCAGGCTGCAGTCGAGGGTCGTAAATATCTCCGTCTCCTAAACACATAGGAAACAAGCTTCTATTTCAATGACATGTTCTATTATTTAAAATATAAATGCAGCACTTGATTTTGCTCCCATTTTCCATGAATTGAAGTAAATGTTGTAAGAGTCGCAAACATGCAAACAAAAGGTTTGTTTCTCTTTAATATTTGGTTCACAAATTTGTCAAAATTAGTATTTTAATAATCCATCCACCTGGTTGACTGGTCACAAAGTAAAGAAGGTGCTGGACTTTGGCAGGAATTGGAAGCTGCTGTCGTAGCCGTTGATCCTTAAAATGGTTCCAGGATGACCAAACACACAACTCTGATGCTTCAGACCTAAATTCTTAGGTCCTGAGATCCGGATACGGTGTACCATAAGGTTTCATTTTAGATTTTATCTGTAAATAAATCTCTGTACCACAGGTGACAACAGCAAAATAGATTTCTATGCAGATGACATTATTATTTATGCTGATTTAAAATGAGACAAAGACTAAATGGATTGATTGAAGAATATTCATAAGGTCAAGCACGTGTCAAAAAAGCAGCACCTGTATTTACCCACTGAAAATGCCACTGATTAGCTTTGGGTATCGCTACTGATTTCCTGATTTGATTCAATTCCAAATCACAAGCTTTGATTCAAAATCAACCCATTTTGCTTGGTTAGAAAAGACATTTTCACCAAATTAATGCTGCAAATTGTACAAAATTTGGATCTCTGTAACCTGTTACATCATTAAAAATATTGTTTACATGGCAAATACCATAAAGTAGTTACATTAATGCACTTTTTATTTATAGGTGTAACTCTACAGTTCAGTCGTAGGTGATTATTCAAACTCAAACTTTAAAAACCTGTTCAAGTTCCAAACAAACCATCAAGAAATGCTGGAGACGGTTTGAAGTAATTACCAAGTTGTCCAGCAGAGGGTGCTGTGAGCACAGCTTGGCCTACAGACAATCACGACACCACAGAATCTGGAAAATGGAGTGTGGACGTTTTGCTAGTTCACCACCATAGATGGCAAATTAATTTACTGACTCAGCTGTTAGCTTAGTTGTTAACGCCACCTAGCTTAAAGCTCACGGTCAAGCCTTACGTGATTTGTGCAGACACTGTGGGAAATGGTGCACATTAAAAAAAATATTTTATGAATCAGTATCGAAGAGTTAAGAGAAGAATTTAGCGAAGAAATTAAAAAAAAATTTGTTAAGAATTAGCATGTTCAGTCGGGTCTTAGTTTGTTCCAGAACACTGATGTCGATAAAAACCTGCATGCATTGCAAAGTCATTTTTACAGAAATAAATTTTACTTGAACACATTCCCATTAGTCGAAAAACTCATTAAAACATGGGATTAAACCATTTTTTAATAACAAAGAGCAAGAAATCGTACTCTGAGCAGAGGGACGGCTGTTTCATTACCGCGAAGAATTCAACTACCAACCGGCGAAGACCGGTGAGGAAGACGAGCAGCAGCCACACCCCCATTCTGGACACTTACAGCAAACAGCCAGATGGGGGAGACAAAGGAACCGACAACCATATAACAATAAAGGAAAGAAAAGTGAAAATAATGGATGTAACAAATGTACAAGAGCGACCCTTAGCTTTTAAGACGGCTACTGCAATCCTAATTTAAGATTCCAAAAATTGGGAATGCAGTAACGTTGATGTGCTACGAGCTGTGATATATCACACAGTTCTTTTTGTAAAATGTTGATTAAAATAGGGTGAATTACATTTTTTTTTAAATTTATTTATTGAAAATATGGTGTAAATATTCAATAAAAAGTATAATGTGTTAAAAAAGTGATATTAAGTAGAAACATACATCAGGTCAGTGAAAGCAACACAATGAAGCCACAACAACTCAAAATTTCAATTTCCCAGCTTGGGATTAATAAAGTATCAATCAAATAATTGGATTATGTCATTAGTTATCAGTGGTTAAAGATCAACAAGAGTTAATAAAGAAGACATTTCTTCATTGTTGTATGTTAAATATGTATCTATAATCTCCCATGACACATCAATGGTCATTTTATGTCTTAATGTAAAACATTTCTTACATAAATCACCTTTAAGGACACTCTTGTAGAAGAGATTTTAATCTGAGTGAGTTTAATAAAGTTAAATAAATCTTAAATAAAAATAAAACCATACATTTAAAAAGAGACACAGTTACTGCATACTGTAACAACAATATGTATTTATGTGTATAACAGTATGTTTATGTATATGTAATATGAATTTATGAACCAGATTTGTTAGACATAAACCTTTTGTCTTTGTATAGAAAATCAATTCATGGAAAATGGGTATGAGTATTTATAAGGTTCTCAAAGGCACTTAATAAAAAATTACAAGTCAGATTTACTTTTATGGCACATTTAAAAACAACCAGTGTTCAACCAGTAAATCAAGAAGTAACACTAACGTGGTAAAGTCTAGAAAAATATGTCCAGAGCAAAGAGATTGGTCTTAAAATGTTCAAGAGTTAATTTGAAAGTGTAAACAGTTCTATAACTTGGGAGCAGCTTCAGTCTTTGGGACTTTTCCAAGAGTAACTGATTTTCTGACCTCAATTTTCTGGATCAGTGTTTCTCAAACTTTCTCTGAAAGGACCCACTTTTCAAAGACGGCAAATTATCATAACAGTATAATTGCAGCGACTCATTTGCAGTGACATCTGGAAACAGCTAATATCATTTTGAATGGGTAAACGAATCATTTTCAAGAAAAGTTTGGTAAATTCATTCATTTTATGCAGCTTTACACACAAATCTTAAATTCTGATCGTTCTGATGAGCGAGGATCTCTTGTGGACCCGTCTGTGGGTCCCGACCCAGTGTTTGGGAACCACTGCTCAGGAAAATGGACAAAACAAACAGGAAGACAAAGAGGACAGAGGACAGAGGACAGAGGACAGACAGGTGAGACGTGGTTCCTACAGTCAGAAGACGTCCAGGAACGTCAGCGTGTAGACAGATACTAGCCGTGTCTCATTTAAGGTTCTGCATCCTCCTGAGTGCGCGGCCGACGGAGGAGGCGGAAGTCGTGCGATACGTGAAATGAGACGGTCCAGTCGACGGAGGGTGGAGTCGGGTGCGCGTTCCCTTTCTTCCTCTCCTAATAAATTCCAGCCGGCTGCACACCGAGGCCTTAAATACTGCCATCTACAGTTCAAACTCCTTGAAGTCTGACTGTTGATTTAAGCCCTAATCAGCCAAAACATCCTAAAAATCTGATAAATTTAAACATATTTGATGTGAAATAAAATATATTTTATTTAGAACTAAAAGTATTATTATTTAGTGTTTTTTGTCAGTTCTAGTTTTTTGTTGTACCAGTTCAGTTTCAGTATCAGTTTGGTGATTATTAGTTTTGATTAAGCCTCCAGTTAATATTATTTTTTAAATATTTCATGTAATACTGGAATAAATGTGTGTGGTGTGTGAGAGACAAACATGGACAAGACAAACATTTTCTTGTCCATGTTAAATATGATTCACAAATATAACTTATCTCCTCACAGATTTATGATGTGAACAACAGATAGAATAAAACATTGTTTCTAAAACAATATTTTAACATCATATTGTATGTAGGTCAACTTACCAATGCAGTCAACTCTATATTTATGAATTATTCACAGCAGATAATTTTGGACATTAAATGTTAGAACTAACACAGGTTTGACCAGGTCAAATAAACCTGGTTAAAATTCTTAATTCTTCTCTTTAATCCACAAGTAATAATATAAAGTTGAAGTTACTTAGTAAATCTTAGTAAGTATTAAATGAAATATACCTAATTATATCAAAATTATATTTTATTTTGTTTTGTGATTTTTATGGAGTTAATTTTATTTATTCTTCTTCTGCATTTGGGTTTAGTTTACTATTATCCAGGCTCCACCGGAACTGTTGTAAAAGAAAAGACAAAAAGCTTGCCGCTGGCGCGCAAAGAACTCTGGGATATGGTCGGCCGCGAAGGATACACCAGAGCTATCCTTCCCAAACAAGCTCACGTCGGCTGGATTCGGAGGAAATGGGACATCCTACGTCGCTGCGCTGTGACGCATTTTGACGACATCCGGCCGACGAATCCACACTCGGGAGGACGCGGAACCTTAAATGAGACACGGCTGTTGTCGAACAGGCGGGGACAGACTAACAGAGGACAGAGGACAGAGGACATTTGACCAGAACAACAGTCAATAAAAGACACTCAGAGTGAGTGGAGAGGGACGACAGCTAAGGGGAAACCTAACTTACAATGACTCGGTATGTGTGTGTAAACTCTTTCTGTATTTTAAGACAAATTGTGACATGAACGAAACATTTATTTTGTTTGACAAAGCTACGGTCGTGATTATTGGTAGTTACTTTTTCCTTAGTTTTTCCGCTTAACTGCCGACCAGGAAGCTCTGAATGCTAACGTCCGTGTTGTTACAAACTCATTAACCCTAATCAACTTAAATACGTAAAGTTTATTTTATGTGTTTTTATTGTTTTATTGTGATGTGTAAGCGCTCTCTGGAGCTGACCATGCTAACAACTATCACTTCATATCTGCTGCTGAAGTTAGCATCAGAGTCACAGCTTCCTGCTCGACAGTTAAGGGGAAAACTTAAGGGAAACTTAACTTACAATGACCGCCGTGTTTTTACACTTTTTGATTTTGTTTAAGTGTCTGTAAAGTCTTACTGTATTTTAAGACAAACACTGCCATGAATAAAACATTTATTCTATTTGACAAATTCAGGGACACGGTTAATGTTAGTTAAGTTTCCGCTTAACTGCTGCCCAGGAAGCTGTGAATGCTAACTTACGTGTTGGTACTGGAACTCATTAACGCTAATCAACTTAAATACGTAAAGTTTATTTTATGTGTTTTTATTGTTTTATTGTGATGTGTAAGCGCTCTCTGGAGCTGACCATGCTAACAACTATCACTTCATATCTGCTGCTGAAGTTAGCATCAGAGTCACAGCTTCCTGCTCGACAGTTAAGGGGAAAACTTAAGGGAAACTTAACTTACAATGACCGCCGTGTTTTTACACTTTTTGATTTTGTTTAAGTGTCTGTAAAGTCTTACTGTATTTTAAGACAAACACTGCCATGAATAAAACATTTATTCTATTTGACAAATTCAGGGACACGGTTAATGTTAGTTAAGTTTCCGCTTAACTGCTGCCCAGGAAGCTGTGAATGCTAACGTCCGTGTTGTTACAAACTCATTAACGCTAATCAACTTAAATACGTAAAGTTTATTTTATGTGTTTTTATTGTTTTATTGCGATGTGTAAGCGCTCTCTGGAGCTGACCATGCTAACAACTATCACTTCATATCTGCTGCTGAAGTTAGCGTCTGGATTTACAGCTTCCTTGTTGGTAGTCGAGAGGAAACTTAAGGGAAACTTAAATTGCAGTGAAAGCTGAGGTTTTTTTTTATCCTGTTACTTATGTTAAAGTGCGTGTTTTAAAAGTCTTACTGTATTTGAAGACAAACTATGGCATTAATAAAACATTTATTCTATTTGACAAATTCAGGGACACGGTTAATGTTAGTTAAGTTTCCGCTTAACTGCTGCCCAGGAAGCTGTGAATGCTAACGTCCGTGTTGTTACAAACTCATTAACGCTAATCAACTTAAATACGTAAAGTTTATTTTATGTGTTTATATTGTTTTATTGTGATGTGTAAGCGCTCTCTGGAGCTGACCATGCTAACAACTATCACTTCATATCTGCTGCTGAAGTTAGCGTCCAGATTCACAGCTTCCTCGTTGGCAGTTAAGGGAAAACTTAACTTACAATGATTAAGTATGCTCTATTTTTAATACAATATGACATAAATGAAACATTTATTCTATTTGACAAAATAAAGTTTTCCCTTAACTGCCGAACAGGAAGCTGTGAATCTGGATGCTACCTTCAGCTTCATTACAGACGCACTAACGCTAATCAACTTAAACATGAAATATGTAGGTTGTATGTATATGTAAAGTTTATTTTTTTTGTGCTTTATTGCAATGTTTCCGGAGCAGGACATGCTAGCAGCTAGCTGCCAGCTAAAGTTGTTTTGGTCTTCGATGTCATAGGTCAACAGACAACGGAGCCTGTTTGTCGAGACACCACTTCACATCAGCGGCTAACGTTAGCATCAGAGTCACAGCTTCCTGCTTGACAGTTAAGGGGAAAACTTAAGGGAAACTTAACTTACAATGACCGTCGTGTATTTACACTTTTTAACTTTGTTTAAGTGTCTGTAAAGTCTTACTGTATTTTAAGACAAACACTGCCATGAATAAAACATTTATTCTATTTGACAAATTCAGGGGCACGGTTAATGTTAGTTAAGTTTCCGCTTAACTGCTGCCCAGGAAGCTGCAAATGCTAACTTACTTGTTGGTACTGGAACTCATTAACGCTAATCAACCTAAATACGTAAAGTTTATTTTATGTGTTTTTATTGTTTTATTGCGATGTGTAAGAGCTCTCTGGAGCTGACCATGCCTACAACTATCACTTCATATCTGCTGCTGAAGTTAGCGTCTGGATTTACAGCTTCCTTGTTGGTAGTCGAGAGGAAACTTAAGGGAAACTTAAATTGCAGTGAAAGCTGAGGTTTTTTTTTATCCTGTTACTTATGTTAAAGTGCGTGTTTTAAAAGTCTTACTGTATTTGAAGACAAACTATGGCATTAATAAAACATTTATTCTATTTGACAAATTTAGGGACACAGTTAATGTTAGTTAAGTTTCACCTTAACTGCTGACCAGGATGCTAACTTCAGTGTCGTTAAAACCGCTAGTTTACATGCTTTCATTGCGATGCATTGTAAGCGTTCTCTGGAGTATGAGGTGAAACTTGTTAAAAAAAGTTTGAAGATGCGGTGATGCTGCACATCTGGAATAATGTTGCCATATTTGTCAAAACCACCAGGAGGCAGTATAAGGATCAGATATATTCACTCTGTCAGGTTTTAATTGTGGATTTAAAGTGGATTTAAAGTGACAGTGAACTCTTAAAGCTTTAAAACCAGCACTGTTGACGTTAATATTTTTACAGAAGCTTTTCCTGCCAACATGGCGGAGTAAACAAACGGAGTCATGTGACGTCTATAATTCACCTGAGTCGTTACAACGGACGGGCTAAACATTTTAAATCATGTGGACTTTCAACAAATAAAAGTGAATGAAGGGAAACAGATGTCTGTGCATTTGTTTATTTATTATTATTATCATTATTATTATGACTATTACAGGAAATGGTGTCAGACCTCGACATTTTTGTGTTTGTGTTTCATCGCCCCCTGCTGGACACCAGATGATTTTATCATGTAAAACACTTTGTGCTACGATTGTCTATAAAAACTGCTACTTAAGGAGAAGGAGACACTTCAGTCTCCTGACGTCAAACTTTCACAGGAAGACATGCTCCATGAGACGAGCTCCGTCCAGGTCAGAGGTCAGGACGCTGGTCCCGCTCTGGTCCAGCAGGATGGACAGGACAGTCCGGCTCAGGTCGTCCCGTTTCAGCTCAGAGCAAAGAGACGCGATGTCCGCCCACACGTCCACTGAGGACTCGCTGTCCCCCAGGATCGCGTCCTCCAGGACCTCTGAGGGGACAAAGGACACGCGGGTGTTTGTCACGAGGTTTGAATGTAAACAAACATGGCGGCCGCGGGGACACACCTCGTCCGCGACCGACGAAGCCGTCGAGAAGCTGCAGCGCCATCTGCTGCTGCGGAGGATCGGCAGCCAGCAGAGCGGAGCAGGCCACGCCCGCCGACAAGATGGCCGCACGGCGACGGCTGCCCGGCAACCGAGGCTCCGTCAACAGCTGGAGGAGAGAGAGGCTGGGCGAGCGAGATAGAACCCAAATGATGTCATCTGAGAGAGAGAGACAATATCAACGCACAGTGACGCCACCTGCTGGTTTTAACGGGCCAGTTCGTATTTTCTGTGTTTGGCGTCTGCTTTAATCCATAATGACATAAAGGTCTTCATTCTCTGTTCACAGTATTACTTTGCAGTCCAGTTGGTGGCGCTACAAAATGGTCTGAATGAAACATCTGGTTTTACTGACACTTTTACAGTGTTGTTACATGATTTGGAGGCTGATTTTATACAAAAATTGCTGGTTATGTTTTTGCACTTTGTATATTTTAAGTACATTTCTATGTATATTTTATTAATTTAATACTGTACTTGAATATGCTCTGTGGTTGAGCTGGTTGTACTCTTTCTGTATTTTAAGACAAATTGTGACATGAATGAAACATTTATTGGTTGAACCTGCGTATGAGTTTTATTCTTGTTTAAACAAAGGTTAAATTAAAGAACACAACCAGCAGAAACACAAGACAAAACAGATTTTAGTCTCTCAACAAAAAAACTCACCAGTAAATCTACATCAGTTTAAGTCGATATGATGTCTTCAGAACACGTTCACGTCTTTATCTCACTGTTGGACAGACTTTTCCAATGAAGTTTGTAAACCACTCACTCTCCCACACCAAAGTCCATTGAGAAAATGAGTGATTTTAGCTCACAGGGACACAGGAGCTGCTGGTCTACTGCTGCCTCGTGTGGTCACTTTGTGTCACTGAGGTTAATCTGAACAAAGTTTTTCCAAAGCCGAATTGACAAAATAAGACATTTGAACTTAGTGATGGAGGCAGCAGTGGATCAACAACTCCTGTGTGCTGTGATGTAAAATCACTGATTTTCTCTATGGACTTTGGTGTGGGAGAGTGAGTGGTTTACAAATTTGAGTTTCCTATTGGAATAGTCTGTCTAACAGTGAGATAAAGACGTGAACATGTTCTTCAGATATTGCAGACTTAGTTCAAATCTTAGTCCTAAATTAAACCAGCTCCTCAGATCCTACTGGTCCTGACAAGGTCAGTGTTTATGACAGAAAAGACCACACACACACACACCGGCTGTGAAGTTCTCACAGTGGTCCATGAACTCCCCCGCGCTGTGGATCAGGCCTCTTCTGCACATGCTCAGCACAGACTTCCTGTTCTGCCCACACGCTTCGTACACGACGCTCGCTAAGGTCAGACACTGGTCAAACACGCCGGCGTTCTCCTGAGCGTGCGCCACGAGGACGTCGCCCAGCCGCTCAGAGGGGCTCAGTCTGAGAAGAAACCAAGACGCTCACACTCAAACACCAGCAGAGGGCAGTACAACACTGACAGGTCAAAGGTCACATCACACGTCCCGCGTGGGTTTGTTTACTTGTTCTGGGTGACGGCGTGAGTGACGAGCTGCAGGGCGCCGTGACGCAGCGCCGCGAGGACGCACTGCGAGGAGAGAGGAGGGGACAGCTGGACACCAGGGGGGACAGTGACCAGCAGGGCCTGAAAGAAGACGAGGAGGGGCGGGGCCGAGTCCGGGGGGGCCGAGGCGGGGGGAGGCGTCACACCTGACAGGGGATGAGAGACAAGTCAGTGCGTTGACGTCCATCAGATGGACCCTAACCCTGACCCTGACCCTGATCCCCATGACATTAAGTGGCTTCGTTCAAAGTTAAGACCTGGTTTTAGAATTTAGTTTGGGTTAAGGTTAGGCAGTTAGTTGTGATCATAAAGGTTAGGGTAAGGGACTAGGGAATGCATTATGTCTATGATGTGTCCTCATTAAGAGATAAAATTAAGTGTGTGTTCTTGTATTTGTGGCTTTGTGAGGACCATACAGAGTGAGGACATTTAGTCTGGTCCTCACTTCTTTAAAGGGCTTTTTTAGAGTTGAGGCCTGGTTTTAGGGTTAGGGTTAGAACTGGGATAAGGTTAAGGTTAGGGGCTAGGGAATGCGTTATGTCTATGAGGGTCCTCACTATGAATGTAGTGTGAACGTGTGTGTGTAGCTGGTCTTCCTCATGTTGTGGGGACCTAAATGTGTCTCCACACTCACATTATGGGGACTTGTCTTCCTTATGGGGACAAAAATCAAGTCCCCACAACGTAAATGACTCCATTTTAAGGTGAAGACATGTTTTAAAGTTAGGCTGAGGTTAGGGTTAGGTTAAGGTTAGAGGTCAGGGTTAGGGTTAGGGACACTAGTAATTATGGTTAAGGTTAGAGTAAGTCTCCAGGAAATGAATGGAAGTCAATGGAATGTCCTCTGAAGTCATGGAAACCAGTGTGTGTGTGTGTGTGTGTTGTCCACCTTTAAACATCTCCATGATGTCAAGGTTCCTCAGAACTCCTTGAGTAGATCTGGCAGCAACCAACGCTGCTTCTTCATACTGAGCTGACTCAAAGAGCTCAAGGAACCTGAGAGAGAGAGAGAGATTAAGAGATAATCCAGATTAAGAGATAAAACAGACCTGTTGGTGAAGTCATCACCTGTCCACATGGTCTTTGAGAAGTTCAGACTCGTCGACTCCAGTCGGCTCTTCGTCCTCTAACAGCTCAGCGTCGCCGTCGTCTGTTTCAGCAGAAGAAGAAGATTTAAATCTACACATCTTCTGATTAAAGTGATTGACATGGTTCCCTCCACCAGAGGGGGCGCTGTTATGTGCGGTTCCATCTCTGAGTCACAGAATGGAGAAGCCGCTCAGCGTCTCACTTGCGCTCGGGCTGATGTTCTCCAGGGCAGAAGACGCCAGTTCCTCCACGGGAACCTGCTGCTCGTTGTCCTCACGGCAGGACAGACGCTCCCACACGAACCTGAGACGCTTGTACCTGTGACACGGAGACACAGAACAGCTCAGTGACATGAAACGTCCTCAGACTGTTGGTCCACGTTGTCTCGCGCGAGCATGGACAGCACCAGCAGGTGTCTGCTCTCACAGGACGTTCAGACGCTTGTTCTCGTGGACCAGCTCGTCTCTGCGGAGCTCAGTTGTCCTCAGCTCAGCGTCCAGCCGGGCTTGGACTTCCAGAGACACGCAGCGACTCTTGGTGTCCAGCAGAGCAGTTTTCTGGACCTGGAGACGCCTCAGCTGCTGGTCCAGAGCTTCAGGATCCTGAGACTGAGACACGGTCAAACCTGAGAGACGAGACAGACGTCGACCATCAGCTGATCCGAGGGGACATGGACGGTCCAGGAGACAGTGGACATTGGAGTCTCTGTCTTTTCTATTGTTGACTTATTGTTTTTTTTGTGGCTGTTTGTTTCCTTTTTTCGTCATTTTGTTTTATTTTACTTGTTTTTCATTTATTTGTTGTGATTTTGAGTCTTTTTGTATTTTTTGTTCCTTTAAAGTTTTCATCAATGTTGTTTTATTTTTGTCCTTTTTAATACCTTTCTGGTGATTTTTTTGTCTCTGTGGACATTTTAAGACTCTTTGTAATAGTTTTGCATGCTTTTTAATTATTCTGAATCCAGTCATAGTTGTTTTATGTCATTTATTGTCTCTGAATCTTTTTTTAGCTGTTTGTTTCCTCTTGATTGTTTAACATATTTGTTGTGATTTTGAGTCTGTCTATATTGTTTCTTTGCGTCTTTACAGTTGTTTTGCCTCCGTATTTAGCAGTTTGTTTATCTTTTATTGTCATTGTTGCGTTATTTTAGTCATTGGTAATAATTTAGCTGTGATGCTGTGTCTCTTTTCCGACTCTTCAGAACAGTTTTCTGCAGTCATTCTGAATATATCTACAGTTGTTTTACAAACATTTATTGACTTTTAAAATATTTTTGATGTCGTTTGTTTCCTTTTGTTGTGTTATTTTAGCATTTTTGGTTTGTTTGTTGTGATTTTGACTCGTTCGATGCTGTTTTTGTGTCAGTATTTCCCAGTTTGTTTCTCTTTGTCACAATATTTGTGTCCTTTTTAGTGTGTTAGTTGGGATTTAGTGTCTCTTTGAGGACATTTTTGTCTTCTTGTATTGGTTCATTTGAGTGTTTTCATAAGACTTTGTGAGTCCTTGTGAACGGCTGCTTGTCTCTGTGTCTTCTTTCTGTGATGGACACATGTCTCTGTTTTACCAGGGATCCACAGTCTCTGCTCTGCTGATGATTTCTGTCTCTTCATCTCGTCTTCCAGTCGAGACGTTTCCTCCTGAAGTTGAGAGATTCTGTTTGGAAACAAACGTGTGTTAAATCGCACGCGTTGGTTTCTTCTCTGCTCTGATTGGCTACGACAGTGAAGACACTAATGTCACACAATCAAAGCGAGGCCATTTTGGCAGCAGGTGGTTCTGTCCACTGTCCTCCTGATGTTGTCCTCAGCGTCTCACCTGTCCCTCAGCTGCTTGTCTCGTCTCCTGCAGGTTAAGAGCGACCTTGAATGAGCCGTGGAGGTCGTCAGATTTCGCTGAGTCGCCCTGACCGCAGCCTCCCGCCTCTTCAGCTCCACAATGACGTCATCGTACTCCGTCTTTATGGTCAGGAGGAGACGCTTATAGGCCGTCGCTCGAGAAATCACCTGTCAGACAAACAAACAAACAAACAAACACCCTGGACAAACTGAAACTCTAAACTAATAACGATTATGAACAGATTATTTTAACAAACTCCTGAACTGAAACTGAAAACTGGAGTGAACAGTGATTGTGAGTAAATAAAAACATCATCAGAGCAGGAGGAACTTTTTATCCGCCACTAACTTTAACTTTATGTTGAAAATAAAGTGAGAATAAAGAGATTTGAAAAGACTTTCACAAACGTCAACCAGCAACAAACTTCACCTGAGATTTGAATCATGAAGAAGAAAAACTGACAACAGTGTCGTTCTTTTCTTTACGGAGGGAAAAACACAGTCATGTTTGAAGTAAAGCGGCTGTTTTGTTGTTGTTTACTTCCGATGCTGCTTCATCTGGCTTATTCATGTTGTTATGATTTTGTTGACATATTTTTCCAGCTCTATTTCACACATTTTAGTGTTTTATTCTTGTTCCATCAAGGACTTCAGACAATGAACAATGAATGCATTAATTAATCACCAACTATTTTGATGTTTTTTTTAATAATCAAAAACAAATATATTTTATTTTTTCAGCTTCTTAAATGTGAATATTTTCTGGTTTAATCAAAACTTAATCATTTTTGGTTTGTGGACAAAACAAGACATCAGCATTTCCAGGTTTGACAAAAACACTGATCAATATTTTCTGACATTTTATGGACCAAACAACAAATCAACTAACCAGGAAATCAAGCAACAGATAAATTACGAAAATAATCATTAGTTGCAGCCTTATAACACTGTTCATAAATCTATCAAAGTCGAGCTTTTATTCTTATTCGTTTACCTTGTTGAACACTGAGCGGTAGATGAAGTAGCGCAGCTCGTCAGCGCCCTCTGGTGGACACTGCAGGAACTGCTTCTCATGTTCGATAAACTCGTACAGGGACTTGAAAAAATCTTCATCGCGCTCACAAATTAAAATGTCCGGCGTCGAGCGTCGTCTCTCTTTTCTTAAGCGTGGACTGTTGTTGTATTTTGACTCTTGTTCTTCGGACATTTTGATTAGTTCACCTCGCGTTTGTAGTTTTCAGCTGTCATCGCCTGCGAGGAGACGCCATTTTACAAACACTCTCGTTGCTATGGTTACCGAGAAACATCGAGTAGGGAAAAAGGTATTAGGTTTTTAGGCCTTTTCGTAGCGTTAAAATAACGTAACCTAAATAGTTAAAAACAAAAAAATGGCACATGTTTTTACTTTTTTAGAAAGAAAATAGATAATATAAATAGCTAGTATACATTTCGAAGTGAAAAAATATTAGATATTATATTGTAGGTTAAATTAAAAATGGCTAACATAACTGAAAATGGGATAAAAATATTGCACGTCTGCCTTAGATGACAAATATTCACGTAAATCTCAACATAAAATACGTAAAAATAACAAAACACAAAATAAATTCCAGGAAAAAAATTAAAAAGACATTAATTCACATCATAATCGTAAACTTGTGTGGATTTCTGATCAGGCGCCGGGGCGGTCACCTAGTCCGTGCAAAAGCGTGCAGAAAACCCCGTGGCTCGGTCGGAAAGCCCTCTTCTCATGATCCGCCATTAGGAGTGAAGCGGTGGTAAGACCGAGCTCCGCTTCTAAACACAACAATCCCATCAAATAACCAATTTTCACACCGACTGTCAGATTATTTAACTAACGTAAACTTTCCCGTGTCTCCTCGTGCAGGTGGATTAAACGCCAGGATGCAGATTTTCGTCAAAACCCTCACGGGGAAGACTATAACCCTCGAGGTGGGTGAAGCCGACGGTGACGCAGGCGCCGTGGCCGCGACACTGACACTCACTTTACGGTCGAACCAGGACCAAAAAAACACATTTAACAATAAATTATGTTGCATATCAACTCATAATGTGGCTTAAAATGTTCAAACTCGTTCTCAGTAGCTGTTGTGCTCTGTTGTTACATGTTAACGGAAGCTAAGTGGCTAAGTTAGCTGGAGTTAGCATAAACACGTGTATGTGTGCGAGTTACTAATCTTCATCTCGCTGATAATTCTACAAGTTTCTCAGATTAAAATGCACGTGTGTGTTTGACGATTAGTCTCGTGAGTGTTGTGTCTGATCCGTGACGTCTCACCGAGCGGAGGTTCGATTCCCGTACTCAGCTGTCCGTTTGTCCACAGGTCGAACCCTCAGATACGATCGAAAATGTCAAAGCCAAAATCCAGGACAAGGAGGGTGAGTTTAACTGGATTAATCTGTTTATAGGATGTAATATAATGAGTTAAGATTATTATTCAGTAACACATTAGATTTCTTTAAAGTACAGCAGTGTTTCAAGCTTTGTATGTGGAATTGACACATAATTAGGGCTGAAACTAACAATTATTTTAGTCAGTTTGTTAATTACTTTCTTAATCATTTGGTCCATAAAATGTTAATCAGTGTTAGTCAAACCTGGAAATGATGTTTTCCAATGTCTTGTTTTGTGAAATCTGCTTCAAATCTTTAAAAAAAAAACACACACAGTTGTTGATTACTTATATAATCCATTAACAGTTTAATTGTAATTGTTTCAGCCCTCCATTAATAGTGATGTGAGCTGCTGGTTCTAACAACCAGCCACAATCAGTCATTGTAAACATGGTCACATCAGAAGAAGCAAGGAAAAACACAACTTAAGTCCCTTAATAAAAGACTCGATTACTAAAGATCTACATCAGTTTATGTCTACAATATCGTCACATGTTTACGTATATTTTAAGTACATTTCTATGTATATTTTATTACTTTAATACTGTACTTGAATATGCTGTGGTTGAACTGGTTGTAAACCTGCGTAGGAGTTTTATTCTTAGTTAAACAAAGGTTAAATTAGACAATCAGCAGAAACACAAGACGAAACAGATTTTAGTCTCTCAACAAAAAACTCACCTGTAAATCTACATCAGTTTGAGTCTACGAAGTCTTCAGAACATGTTCACGTCTTTATCTCACTGTTAGACAGACTTTTCCAACAGGAAAGTGAAGTTTGTAAACCACTCACTCTCCCACACCAAAGTCCATAGAGAAAATCAGTGATTTTAGCTCACAGGGACACAGGAGCTGCTGGTCTACTGCTGCCTCGTGTGGTCACTTTGTGTCACTGAGGTTAATCTGAACAAAGTTTTTCCAAAGCCGAATTGACAAAATAAGACATTTGAACTTGGTGATGGAGGCAGCAGTGGATCAGCAACTCCTGTGTGCTGTGATGTAAAATCACTGATTTTCTCTATGGGCTTTGGTAAACATGAATTTGTCAAATTTTAGTTGAACTTTGGATTCAAATCACTGTGATGAAAATTTAGCAGTTTCATTTTAAAGTTTAGAAAATGAAGTTTGTCGCAGTCTAGTTTTAGTTCTGATGCTGCAGTTTGAGGAAAACTTGTTTTTCTGAGGCTGTTTTTAACTTTTGTTGTTGTCCTGCAGGAATTCCTCCTGACCAGCAGAGGCTGATCTTCGCTGGAAAGCAGCTGGAGGACGGACGCACACTGTCCGACTACAACATCCAGAAGGTGAGGGAATGAATCGTGCACGTCGTGGAGTCACGTCGTGGAGTCACGTCGTGGAGTCACGTCGTGGAGTCACGTCGTGGAGTCACGTCGTGGAGTCACGTCGTGGAGTCACGGTCACGTCGTGGAGTCACGTCGTGGAGTCACGTCGTGGAGTCACGTCGTGGAGTCACGTCGTGGAGTCACGTCGTCTTCAATGATTCAGACAAAACTACACGCATGTGTTTGTTTTAAATCGTAACTTTTTATCGTATGTTTCAGGAGTCGACTCTGCACCTGGTGCTGAGGCTGAGGGGTGGAGCCAAAAAGAGGAAGAAGAAGTCGTACACCACGCCCAAGAAGAACAAGCACAAGAGGAAGAAGGTCAAACTCGCTGTGCTCAAGTACTACAAGGTAAAAAACCAAACCAGACACTTTATTTTCCTCAGTTTTGTTGCAGTCGTGTCAAACGTTGACGTTTGTGTCCAGGTGGACGAGAACGGTAAGATCCACCGTCTGCGGCGCGAGTGTCCGGCGGACGAGTGCGGCGCCGGCGTCTTCATGGCGAGTCACTTCGACCGTCACTACTGCGGGAAGTGCTGCCTGACGTACTGCTTCAACAAACCTGAGGACAAATAAATGTCGACAATAAAGACGGAAAACGTTTGACACAAACTTCACTCCTGTTTCTGTTTTTACTCCCATTCACTGAAACTAAAAAACCTTTTTAATGTTGGAATCATTGTCTTTAAAAACTTAACAATTTACATTTCAAATGTGCAGTTTGATGTTTTTTGTTCTTCCAATATTAATTCTTCCAAACTGGACTTAATATATTTTAAAATCAATGCAGTTAAATATTTTTCTGTTAACTATTGATGGTCACATTTTAAGCACAAACTCTTACAATTGTCTTCAACTGTTTAAAATTTAAATTAGTTTAAAGCTTTACACTAAAAAAAAAACACCCATGTTGCTCTTTATCTTAACAATTCATCTGATTGTTCAGTTACTTGAACCTGGAAATGATGTCAAATGTCTTTGTCCACAAACAAAATGATTCCGTTAAAACTTTGGAGCAAAGAAGCTGAAACATCCGATGAATTGTTGCAGTCGACTGAAGTGTATATTTTAAGGTAATACAGGAATGAAATCAAAATACCCCATGTTTTTCTTAAATATCTGGCTTTACAGAATTTTTTCTTAATGGTTTTATGCAAATCCTATAATTTTGTTGAGATTAGAGACTCATTTCTTGACTTTAGTGTCAAAACAGATTTAAGAAAATTGTTAAAAGCAACTCTTACACAATCTAATGTCTACATATCAAATTCATAACCTGATTTTATTCCTAATTTAATACATCTTCTATTAAACTGTTAATCTTATGAAAATCTAGATTCCATCATTTGCAGTTTCTGGCTTCACAGTTTGAAGGTTATTGTTTTTCTTGGTCTTAAGTGAATTATTTTAATAATCAAGCAAAAAATATATTCAAAAAAAAAAAAAAACTTGTTTTAAAATCTAGTTTCTGTATATCAAATTTCTAATCTGTTTTTTTTTCTTACAAAAAATCAAATCATAATCCACACTTAGGAAAATCTAAACTCCACCATTTAACATGTCTCTTTACAGATAAGGTATTTTTTCTTACTAGTCTTAAGCAAAATCTTTTCACTAATTTGGTCGAGATTAAGAGAATAAAGACCAATTTCTCAATTTACTCAAAAAAATTAAACAATTAATCTGATATTTTACTTTTTATAAAAATGTAATTTCTGTTCTTAATCTGTTACTTTTTCCAGAGGAAAAAGTCAAACATTCAGTTTTAACATTTTGCAGAAACGTGAACATGAAGAACGAGCAGACGCTGCGAGTTTGTTTACTAAAATAAGGCTATTTACTTAAAAATCGTTACATTGGACAGACTGAATACAGAGTTTCTCTTTTTCCATCGTAAAACTCATAAGGCACCGAAAACAGATGCTGTACAAAAACAAAAACATGACAGATTAACGTTTCAGAGATTATTCTATTTCTGCAACTTTTCTTGTTTTTATTACAGAGAAGAAAAAAAACACTAAACTTTTTAAATAGCTACGATTTGAACGTTAGCTTCTCTCTCTCACACACACACACACACACACACACACACTGAACACGCGCAGCGAGCTAACACGCAACGGTTAAAGGAACAGTCCCAACGTTTCCAAATCACTTTGATGCTGCGAGATGAAACATGTTTTTACTTTAAAAAGGGAAAAAAACCAAGAAGTTTTGACAAGAATTTCTGGTCCAGTTAAACCTCGGTGGTGGACGCGACAGTTAAAGGTGCAACACGCGACATTCTGCCCTTAAAACACATTTTGGGGTCACTTGACAAAAAAAGCAAAATTTTCCCAGACTTTTGGTTAGAATTTGTGTGTTTATGTTTAAAATTATTTGACACCAAATAATGTACAATGTTGCTCTTGTCACGATAAGTTGCCATCTTAAAAGATAATTTAGAGGCGGAGCCTAATGGAGATACTAAAAAACAAATGTAAAAAAAAAAAAAGTAAAATCTGTAAAACCGAAGCTTATGTATTAAAACGTTTCCGATGCATGTATGTAGTAATTAGAAGTTTGGCTTGAACCCAACAGTAAACAGGAAGTAACAAGCTGCGTACGACACACAGGTGAAAACAAGATGGCAGACAGAAGTTCAAAGTCTGAGCTGTAGGTGTCGCTCTGGATTTACTTGTAAAGTACGGAGAGAAACATACGATCGACGCTAACTTTTGTCTGGCATTTCTGCGATGAAGAATTAACGGGACTTTAGAACCCAAATGAACCCGACATTCCCGTCCCAGTGGTTTTTTTATGCCCTGCGTTTTTGTTTCACATCTGTGCGAACAAGAAAATTATGCCATCTTTACTTTTTTGTATTTTTTTTAAACTTCCTTCTCTCTTTAAATCAATCTTACAGACGAGCTGTCCCAATTTATAAAAACTAACGAGATCTACAAACATTAAAGCTAACAGCTACGCTAACAGCCAGAAAAGGATTTTGGGACGTAGCATTGAGCCGAAATCAGTCAAAAACAGACGAAGAAAAGAAATTAGAGTCTTCACACCGACATTGTGTTCCCATCAATCAGATTAAAACCAGATTGAACCCGGGATTAAACAGGTTTTTTTTACCAGAGGGAATTAGTCACATGACTGTCTGTTTGTTTTTTAAGAATAGTCATGTTAGCTAACTGGCATTAGCGTTCAACATCACTTCTGTTTTGGACTGATGTGCGTACTCACTTGCAACAAACAGTGGTGGTTTTACGGATTGCACCTTTAATGAAGCAGCTGAAAAACAGTGACGTCGTTTTCGTCCCGTCACATTTTTTTTAGAGGCTTAAAAATGCGAGAAAGACTGTCCCCACATTTTAAATCCTGACAGAATGTCAAACGCAGCAGAAGTTCACAACATGACAGAAAAGTACCGTGACGTGTTACCGCGGTTACCATTCTCCGTTCAAAACGAACCGCTTTAAAACGCTAGCTTTAGCGGCCGAAGTTAAATCGTCGAAGAAGAATTTAGCACGTCCACCGTGTCCTGTCACATGACTCCACTTCAGGGTCACGTGACCTGGGAGCGAAGGTTTGTTCCATTAATATCGGACGTTCCACATTGTAACAACGCAAACGCTCGAACGGGTCGTCGTCTTGGAATCCTTCGACAGGGATTTGTGACGTTTGTTTTGACTTTTCCGAGTCACAAATCAATTCCGACTCCAGCACTGGAACGCACCATTGACGTTGACCGTATCTTCCCCCGTTGATATCAATGGGTTTCTGTCAGAGGTTTAACTTGACCACAGAGATTTAGTTTGTTTGTTTTTTTTTTTGTTTCCGGATCAGCCCAACGACTTTATTTACAACAAACACAGACGGACAGACGGACAGACGGACAGACGGACGGCAGACGTCTCCATGGCGACGCCATCATCTCCCGTCGTCACCTCGGTGGAGTCGGTCATGGGATGTCGTCACCACGGCAGCAGGGTTCTGTTTTTTTGTCCTAATCCTCTGCTGAGGCAAAGGCTCCTGGATTTACACGTTAAAATTCACCTTATAATAATAATAATAATAATAATAATATTTGTACCTTATTTTTCCTCTGATAATTAAAATCTACTGGAGATAATGTTTCAAATATGGCAGGAGGAGACGGTCGTGAAGACAACGTCCAAAAATGAACAGGAGGAAGAGCGAAGTTATTTGTCATCGTCTGTTTGGCTTTCACAGAAAGCGTCTAACGCGGCCGTCTGAACAGAGAGAGGAAGAAGGAGAGGAAGAGGAGGGGACTCCATGTTTGATTCCAGCTAATGGACTGAGGAAGAGGAGGATGAAGAGGAGGAGGAGCTTAGTTCAGCCCTGAGTTGGGTCCTTTTATTATCTCCCAATGTCTCCTCGTGGTGAAGGGGACGAGTCTGAGGAGGCAGGTCTGCACTGATCCAGGTCCAGGTCCAGGTCCAGGCCCAGTTGAGTGAGTAGGTGAGTTCTGGTGGATCCAGTAACTGATGAGGATGATGAGGAGGAGGAGGAAGAGCGAGGGTCAGATCTTGATGTCCTGCGACTCCACCATCTTGGCGAGTGTCTTCTTGACTCTGAGGATGGTGAGGCGGGAGGCGGGGTTATGAGCCCAACACTCTGACATCAGCTTCAGCATGGTCCGAAGACACTGTGGAGACACACGCACGCACGCACACACACACACACACGCACGCACACACACACACACACACACAAACACACACGCACACACACACACATTAATATCGTCCGTCTGTGAGCTGCCCACAACCAGAGGCTCAGTGTCAGTGACAATATGGCCGCCAGTGGAGACACAACGAAAACCTGATTTGATCCACAATAAAAAAAATTCACTGAATAAAATCTACTTTACTTTAAGTCCACGACATCTTCAGAACATGTTCACGTCTTTATTTCACTGTTAGACAGACTTTTCCAACAGGAAAGTGAAGTGTGTAAACCACTCACTCTCCCACACCAAAGTCCATAGAGAAAATCAGTGATTTTAGCTCACAGGGACACAGGAGCTGCTGGTCTACTGCTGCCTCGTGTGGTCACTTTGTGTCACTGAGGTTAATCTGAACAAAGTTTTTCCAAAGCCAAATTGACAAAATAAGACATTTGAACTTAGTGATGGAGGCAGCAGTGGATCAACAGCTCCTGTGTGCTGTGATGTAAAATCACTGATTTTCTCTATGGACTTTGGTGTGGGAGAGTGAGTGGTTTACAAACTTCAGTTTTCTGTTGGAAAAGTCTGTCTAACAGTGAGATAAAGACGTGAACATGATCTTAAGATGCTGTTAAGATACAGGAGCTGTTGTTGTCATTATACATGACAATGAAGTTAGGCCTCTGAAAGGTAGTTCAGCCACCATCAGGGTTCATTCAGGTCAAATTCAAGCACTTTCAAGGTCCATTTTCACTCTTTTCCAGCACCTTTACAGCTAAGGTAAAATTATGAATACATACAAACTCAAAAGTGATTGTTTCCATTCTTCTTATCACAATATAAGAGACATTTTTATGCCATGAAAAACAAACAAACAAACAAACAAAAACACGTTTATAAAAGTCAAAAACATTTTTGACATAAAAATGAAACAAACCTCGTCGCTGTTCCAGCGGTTTGACACTGTGGGTCGAAGTCCTTTCACACAAACCACCTCCAGCATGTCTTCATACGAGGGGTCAGAGGGCACCATGTCGTAGTACGGCAGCTGGTAATCCTCCACCATGCCTGCACGACAAAGGCCGCGTCAAATCACCTGCACGTAACTGAATCGATTCATCTGACCATCATCTGTTTGCTCCTGGAAATGACTTTGTCAAATTATGACTCAGTTTCAGTGATTTCTTTCTCATGTGGAGCAAAGAAACCACAAAAGAGTCACATTTAAGGAGCTTCATTTGATTATTTAAATAACTATAAAACCAAATGATTATCAAAATATCTCATTTAGTAGTTGAACAATTGTGGCTCGTGGAGGAAAAAAAAGAAGACTACACCATTAAATTAGACAGGAGAAAACAGTGACACGTTTTCACCAGCAGGTGGAGCCACTGTATTAGTTTTTCTCAAATGTGAAGATAAACATGTTTGTCAAAACAAAAAAGAACAAAAAACCCGATTTTATCGCAAACACATTGTTTACATGTTTCTGTTTTACATCATAAATGACATTTAATCACACAATCATGTTTTCATTTGTGTTTCGGTTCAGTTTCAGAGGCTGGAAACCCAAGATTAACAAGGTTAAACCAGATTATTAATCTGTTGTAGAACAATTTATTTATTAGTCAAGAAACCAATCAACAGATTAATCAATTAGGAAAATCACTGATAGTTGCAGCCTTGTGTGGTGTGTGCATGTGTACATGTCTTTCTCTCCTTGTGGGGACATTTTGCCTGGTCCCCACAAGGTTAAATTACTTTTTCAGGGTTTTAGGGTTAGGGTTAGGCATCTAGTTGTGATGGTTAAGGTTAGAGTAAGGGGCTAGAGAATCAGAATCAGGTTTATTGCCAAGTAATTTGCATTACAAGGAATTTGTCTTGACTTGACGGTGCCTACATAAATATAAACATGAACACACAAGCAGACCTAAACATATAGCATTAAAAACTTAAAAACTATATAAAGAAGAAAAATTATATACATAAAAGTAAAAGTCAATGTATTTACATGACCAGTGCAGGTGGTAGTGTGCAAGTTAAAGTGTCCAGTGAAGGGGGGTGGGCTTTGGGGGATGTACGTTAATATAACGTATGAGAATGTGTTATGTCTGTGCAGGTCCTCACTTTGACAGCAAGACAAACGTGTGTGTGTGTGTGTGTGTGTGTGTGTGTACCTCCGGTCACACAGCGTCTGGCCATCTCCCATATGACCAGGCCGTAACTGTACATGTCGGCCATGATGTAAGCCTGGAAGTGGTTCTTGTTCAGAGTCTCGTCCAGGACCTCGGGCGCCATGTAGCGTCTCGTCCCCACCCGCGTGCTCAGGGGGACATCCACCTCGTTGGTGTCGCTATGGCAACAGACACAACGGCACGGGCAGTCGGTCAATTCACATTAAAGTCAGCGAGAAAATATAAATAAAAGAAACAGGGAAAAACATGTAAAACAAACGGTCAAAATGTTTGATTTATGGTCTGCCGGTTCAATAAGGCATGTTGTGACTGCAGTCACTTAAATTACTCACTTAATGAAATTTACATTAGTTTACGATGTATTAAGAAGACGTTCATGTCTTTACACAGACTTTTCCAACAGGAAAGTGAAGTTTGTAAACCACTCACTCTCCCACACCAAAGTCCATAGAGAAAATCAGTGATTTTAGCTCACAGGGACACAGGAGCTGCTGGTCTACTGCTGCCTCGTGTGGTCACTTTGTGTCACTGAGGTAAATCTAAATAAAACATTTTATATGCCGAATTCATAAAATAAGACATTTGAACTTAGTGATGGAGGCAGCAGTGGATCAACAGCTCCTGTGTGCTGAGATGTAAAATCACTGATTTTCTCTATGGACTTTGGTGTGGGAGAGTGAGTGGTTTACAAACTTCACTTTCCTGTTGGAGAAGTCTGTCTAACAGTGAGATAAAGCCGTGAACATGTTCTTAAGATAACGTAGACTTAAACTGATGTGGATTTTATTCGCGGCGCCTTTTGTAACACGGTCACAGCCACGTCCTCAGCTGCCTCACACAACCACACTTCACCAAACCTGAACTAACCCTTTAAAGATGCTACTAAACAGCACAGATGTTCTGTACCTGTTGAACTTGACGGCGAGGCCGAGGTCGGCGATGCAGCAGGTGCCGTTCTTCTTGATCAGGATGTTCTTGCTCTTCAGGTCGCGGTGAGCGATGGCCGGTTTGCCCTGCGTGCCGTAGATCTCGGTGTGAAGGTGGCAGAGGCCGCAGGCGGCCGAGTACGCCAGCCGCAGCAACGTCTGCGTGTCCAGCGTGGTCAGCTTCAGGTAGTCGTACAGCGAGCCGTTCTCGTGGTAGTCGGTGATGAGGAAGAGCTGCGTGAAGGTGCCCGTACCTTTAATGTCAGCCGCGATGAAGCCTGGAGGAGGAGGAGGAGGGATGAGTGACAGGTCACACCTATGCTCATGAGAGGAAAATCTGATTTTCCTGCTGACGTACAAATGGGGTTTTGTCTCGTGATAAGTGGGTAAACTTTAGTGACCAACAGAAACACCAGAAGAACAAACATTGATTAATCTGTCAATTCTGGTCCAGAAAATGTCAGAAAATCCTGAAAAGCTGGAAAAGAAAATGTTCTCAAGTGTCTTGTTGATGTTCACAAACCAAAGTGATTCACTTTTAATGTTTTCTTTGTTAAACAGAGCAAAGAAACCAGAAAATGTAACGAAAATCTGAGATTACTGAATTTATTTTTAATTATTTAAAAATAAACTCGTGTATATATAGTTGAGGATTAATTTAGTAATTGAATAATAATCAATAAGTATAAATCAATAACGCATTAATCAATAATTATTCGTTATAGCCTTACACACAAACGTGGTAACATTATTTATTGTTGTTTATTATTAGTCCATAGACCCTGCATATAAAAAGTGGACAATGTCTTTCATTTTCCTGTGGACACCAATGTGGACGTAAAAGTATATTAAATAGCCACCAGGGGGCGACGCCACTGGCTGTAAATGAACTCAGTTTGAATGGAAGTCTGGACTTGGTTTGTCGTGTGATGGACAGCTGGTGTCGTCCAATGGAAACAGGTAAAAGTTTTGAATTTACGATTACAAAAACCTCAAAATGGCTGCCACTTACAATTCTGGAGGCTTCAAAATGGCTGAGTTCAGACTGTCATGGTGACGTCACGAGAGGGGAACTATGGTGGTGCTAACGGCTACGCTAACACTGTTTTTTTTTTGTTTTAAATGCTGTGATATCGTGATCTTTCAGGACGGATTAACCACTAAACCACTGCTGTGTTCACCTTTCCTCATCTTCAAGTATCAATAAGAGTATTGATCAGTATCAGTATTGATAAGCAGTGGAGTTAAAGTCCTAACAATCCTGATTCATCATGAGTTGATGATGTTCAAAAATCTATAAAAACTCTATAAAATACAATAAAAACAAAAGAAAATCTGAAAGTAAGTGAACATTTCTATGACGTCAGCGCGTCATCGTCGTCGTCGTCGTGGCGACGTTCACCTCTGTGAGTTCAGACCAGATTAACAATCAATGGAGGGTATTGATCGGTCCTGGAGACCTGCAGACTTCAGGCTCCCTCAGAGTTCAGCTGAGGCTTCTCATTTAAAGGGGAAGTTCACCGTTGATACCGTATGTCACGTGTCCCTAACAACACAGACGGAGACGGCGCGTCTTTACCGAGGATGTTCTCGTGTCTCATGAGGACGGTCTGGTAGATCTCCGTCTCTCTGAACCAGCTGGCCTCCTCTCTGGTGAAGAAGACTTTGACGGCCACCTTCTCTCCTCGCCAGCGGCCGAGCCACACCTCGCCGTACCGACCTTTTCCGATCTGACGCACCATCTGGATCTGCTTGGCGATGGTGCGCTGCACCTGAGGGACATTTGGAGACTGTCAGTGACACGCAACAACGTACAAGTCTGAAATTTATGTATTTTCTTTTAATTATCTACACTGTTGTAAGTCTGAAAAACCACCCTTAAATTCCGCTCTATAAGCCGCTACTTTTTCCCCACGCTTTGACCCCTGCGGCTTATTTATGGATTTTTATGATTTCCTCAATCGCCCCACCAGGATAAATAAAGTTTTCTGAATCTGAATGGATATTTACGGCCACCAGAGGGCGCTTGAGCAGCGCAAGAGCAAGACAGGTTGAAGAGATACTGTAATGCCCTGAGGAAGACGCTAGTGTACATGAAGCCTTTTTGCGCTTCATGTTCACACCCTCGTCAAGAATAACACACGAAGAAAAGCTTATGATGCAGTTTTTAAGTTAAAGGCGATCGAGTTGGCTGTTGGAGAAGGAAACAGAGCTGCTGCACGTGAGCTTGGCATCAATGAATCAATGGTGAGAGGATAGAGACGTATTACAGCTGTGTTACAGCCGTGTTTAGTGATTAAACATTTAGAATCATTTTTCTGTGTACCATAAAGATCTCATGTTTCAGCGTGGCCACCTGCGGCTCATAGTCAGGTGCGGAATTTACGGTATAAAAAGACAAAGGTTTTAATGCTAATGTGAGGGATCTCATGGTGCAGTGCTGTGTTCCTACCAGCAGGGGGAGCCCCGAGCCGCTGCCAGAGCTCTGTGATTGGTGGATGAGGTCTTTGAGAGACTCTCCAGGCGGGATGAAGACTTCCTGCTCCAGATCCTTGTGATAACGCTGACGCTCTGTCTGCCACTTATACCTGACACACACACAGGGAGAGTTAAAACAACAGCAATATTTTATCAGTTCACACCTAAAAAGTAAAACTGCACTTCAGTTTTTAAATGTAAACAAACGTACTGACTGGTTTGAGCGTTTCTTTTTCTTTATATCTCTGTATAAAACAGAAATATTGTGAAAATGTAAAACAAAATAAGTGTAATTCAAGTTGGGCTACAACGATTAAATCAATTTAGTAAATAATTCATCAACAGCTTCTCTGATTTTTCAGCTTCCTAAATGTCAATATTGTCCTTTAAATCCTTTAAACCAGAATCACGTTGGTTTGTGGACGAAACAAGACATTTGAGTTTGACAAACACTGATCAACATTTTTCAGACCCAACAAGTCAATTAATCGGGAAAATAATCGACAGATTAATCGCTTATAGAAAAAATTGCAGCTGTATTTTTAACACGTGTAACTATCCTTCATTTAACATTAAAAAGCCAAAGAATTAAACCAGATCTTATCTGAAGTGAAAGGTAATGAGTGCATTTTAAGATCATGTAATGCAGTGACGCTCATATATACATATGGTTAATAAACTAAGGAAGAATATCACACTTTTAATTATTTAATAATAGTAATGAAAAGATTATCGTCAGTAGAGAGAACAACCATGATAAAAAGACTGAAAATTAGAGCAAATCATCCTTTCTTGGACGTCTAAGGGGAACATGAGGACAATAATATGAGTGATTAATAAATATGTTACGCACCATTTTCTGTGTTGCCACCAAATCCTAATTTTCTACGTTATTCTCACATTCGTTGCTTGTTTTCGACAGAAATCAGTGTATATGTACGTGTACTAATGTATAAATGCTTTACAAAAAAGTTCAATAAAAATATGTTTGAAATATGTTGAATGTTGAAATAAAACGTAAAGTTAGACACTGACAATCGTCAAAAAGCCTCAAATCAGCGCCCAATAAAAAGTCCTGGCTGATAAAATGGTCGTTCCCTGATTGAAAAACCTTGAAAACTGTGTCACGTGAACAAGAGACAAGTGCAAACGGACTGAGGACAAACACAAAGGTCAAAGGTCAAAGGTGTCGGCTTGTCACCTGTAGTAACAGACGACGGTGACGCAGATCAGCGTGCAGCAGCAGACGGTCATCGAGATGAGGAAGGCCAACCAGTGCGGACTGCCCTCTGGACGACGTCCGCCAAAGACACAAAAACAAGAAACAGCATCGTTAAGTCGGGTCGACCTTCACTGAGCCGACCACCTGAATCACCGCCGCGCTCTGTGTTTTACCGGAGGGAGCCTGCGGGGGCAGCGTGGGCTGCAGGTCTCTGTTGCAGAAGTCCGTGTTGCAGCACTCGATCGTCCTCCTGGTCTGAGCCTTGGGCGAGTCCTGTCGACAGAACCCCAACAATACAGGTCAATGTGTGACATTACACTAGTCGCCACCAGGGGGAGCAGCTACTGGAAAATGTGAGCCGGCAAAAGTAGAAAACATTTCATTGTTTTCAAGTTTCCGCGAATCTTTTTGCCATCATTTTTAAATATTTTAATGCTTAGATATGACATTAAAATTTAATCTGCAAAAAACATCCAAATGTTTTTCAGATTATCTCACTGTTCTTAATTGTTGTTTGTCACTGTCGAAACTTTCCATGGGATTGGGAATTTAAATTCAGGAATTGGAAAAATTCCATGAGACTTAATAGATTATTTAGTAATCCCAGTCACTGTTTGTTACCATAAAACACATTTTAAACTTGGCATAGAACATAGAACAATAGGACAATTAAAGTATATATTTTCAAACTTACATTTCTATAAATGAATTATTAATTGTTCAGCACTGTTTTTGAGTTCTGGATTATTTGGATTAACATTTGTCTTATTCTTTAAAGTCTGACCCTGGACAACGGCTGCTAATTAGCTAAACACAACGAATCAATAAAATAAAATCCACAGAGAACTTCACCTGCTTATAGCTGTTACCATTTTACATAAACGACAAAAATCATCCTGACCTGTCCAATGGGACTAGAACATGTTACGTTTAAATTGCTGCCAAACCAGTAATCTGGATTAGATCCAGATGAAACTTAGTCTGATGGGAGACACTCTGATCCTGTATACACAAACCAAATTTTGTTTTAAATTCGCTAAGTTTTGACAGAGGTATGTTTTTATTTTCACAGTCTTAAAAAGAGATGGGGTTTCTTGAAATTTTGATGATATTTTGTGACGTCATCAGTGGGTAGTTTCTAAATGAATACATTTTATGGCAACATAGTTGGATCTCCAACCCATCAGTGAAGTGAAGTTGCTAACAGAAGAACAAATGCATCACAAATGAAAACATAACCACTTGGCGGAGGCGAGTATCGCAAACGTGTGCGTACCTTGCACTGGAAGTGCGAGCCTTCATACTTCATGCAGCCCGAGGTGAGGATGGCGTCGCCGTGCTCGTCCTCCTCGATGATGGCGAAACACTGACCGTTGGTCCTGATGAGAAAAACAATAAACACGCGTCATGTTAGCTTTCTCACTTTTCCCTTAATCTCAAACTTTTATAAACGTGGCTCCAAATGTTCCAAAGGTTGGTTGGTTGGTTTTGGTTGGTTGGTTTTGGTTGGTTGGTTGGTACTTTATTAATCCCATAGCTGGGAAATTTAAATATCACATCCATATACCACATAACATAACATCAATTAGTCCACAATTATTACAAGTTGAACGTAATAATGGCTCACGTCAGTGTGATCAGCAGAGGGCGCTGGAGCACGGAGGACACGCTTGAAAAATCTCCACAGAAATAGAACCTCAACAAAACTTGTCCAAAGTATATTTTAAGTAAGAAAGATTGTGGAACGATCTTCCTTTACATATTAGACATTAGACATTCTCCGTCTGCATTTAAAAATCATCTTAAGACCCATTTCTACTCTTTGGCTTTCAACCCAGTATGAGCCATTGATTTTACCAGTTTTTATTGTTTTTATGTTTGTTTGTGTGCATATGTAGGTGTGTGTGTCTGTGTGTGTGAGAGAGAGTATGTGTGAGTATATATGTATATATTCTGTATATGTATGCAGTGTGTATATACATATATATGTGCATATGTATGTGTAAATAGTCCATTTCCTTTGCTGCACGGATGTACTGTATATGTGTGTACATACTGTATGTGCACTCTACGGTGTTCTACTGTTTTGTCTATCTTTTAGTATTTTGCTTCAGCTGTTGTTGTTTTTAAGGTGCTTTATAAATAAAGTTGGACTGGATTGGTTGGAAGTGATGGCGTCCCCGTTTGCCTCGACTGCGTCTCTACTCACTGGCAGGTGTTGTTCGTGGCTTCCTCGGGACAGTGTCCAGAGCAGTAGCAGCTGAGGAATCGAGCGGCGTCCTCGGGTGCGATGGTGGAGTCGTCCCCGGGCCGCCGAGCCTCTGGATTCACCCCCGTCCCCTGAAGGACGTGGTCTGGATTCTGACCTGCGGCTGAACGGAGACACACACAAAGTGAGTCGGATGTGACGTTTACAGACGTGTCAGCGCTAACGGTCCTGGGAATAAAAGTGAAGCTAACAGTGTCTCACAGAGATTACGACAAAAACGGGAACATGTAACGTTACACAATGATTTTGAAGAAGAGTATCATCGGCATAGAGAAGAAGCACCATGATAAAAAGGCTAAACATTTGCGTAAACCATCTATTCTTGAGCCTATAGGGGGCAGCATACCACATCAGGACAATAATATGAGGGATTAAATATGCTAGCGTTGCCACCAAATCTTAGTTTTGAATGATTTTGATACAGGAGGAGGAGGAGTCATGTCCTTGTTCTGTTACACAAACACTAGGTGGCGATATGATCCCCTTTTAGCCAAGCAGCATTAGGCATTTTCCAATTAACCTATGATACCTCACACCAATAACACATAATAAACTTGTTAGAATATCGACCGCCATTTTGTGACTTTCTACCATCTTTTACTAAATCTCTACGGTGACTCAGCATAAATTTAATCTCCTCAGTCCCAAAACTGAGGAGATTAAAGGAGGGGGGGGGGGGGGGGGCCCCCCCCAGTCCCCCCCCCCCCCCTTCGGTGTACCTGCTTCTTTTATTACTTTCCAGGTCAAAGGTCCGGGTGGCGGGAAGTGTAATAGTTTGACTCCTGATCACATTATCTGTGTGTTTTGATATGACATTTTGTGAGGTCATGTGACTGAGGTCATGTGACTGAGGTCATGTGACTGAGGTCATGTGACTGAGGTCATGTGACTGAGGGCAGGTTTATCAGAGCGACTCCTGCTGGAGGTGAAACATTCCTCCTTTATCAGCACCACAGCAGAGAGTGTGTGTGTGTAGCTGGTCTTCCTCATGTTGTGGGGACCTAAATGTGTCTCCACACTCACATTATGGGGACTTGTCTTCCTTATGGGGACAAAAATCAAGTCCCCATAACGTAAATGACTCAATTTTAAGGTGAAGACATGTTTTAATGTTAGGTTAAGGTTAGGGTCAGGGTTAGGTTTAGGACACTAGTAATTATGGTTAAGGTTAGAGTAAGTCTGCAGGAAATGAATGGAAGTCAATGTAATGTCCTCTGAAGTCATGGAAACCAGTTTGTGTGTGTAGATGTGATGAAGGTCCATATAAGGACGACAGGCTATTTATACTGACCAGGCACCAACAACTGTGACTGTGAGTCTGAAAAACTGTGTGTTTTCCCCTTTTATTTTCCCACAAGTTCAACAATAACATTTAAAAAAACAACACTCAAAACGATTAAGAAATTATCAAATGTTGACATCAAGTAAAAATCCAACTAATTGTTGGATCATAGTTTTAATTATTAAGTTTATCAATTTCCTTCTGAACTGTGTGTTAATCCATAAAAATTAATTAAATCTATTTTTTTTATTTCTGGCTAAACACATTTAAGGTTTTTGCTTTTCCAAATAAGCAAATCAATTTAAGATTAAGAGATTAGAGTGATTTCTCTACAACTATTGTCAACACATTTGAGACATTAAAGAAATGAACTGATATATAAACTTTACTTGTGACAAAAACTTTTCTGGAAAAACTCAAATATCTATTTATATTCACATAAAAAGAAGCTGAAAAATCAGAAAACCAATTAACTGCTTATCAAAACAGTTGACTATTTGAGTGATTGGTTAATAATGGATTAACCGCAGCAGCCTGACATTAATCACAGCTATTTTGTTTCATATTTTCTACAGACGTGCAAAGAAAAAGGGAGGATTTAGAAGAGAAGATATTTCACTTTGCGTTTTATGAGAGAAGATAAAGAGTTGAGGAGTTTAATCCCCGTCTCCTGCGGCTCCGATCATCCCTCTCTGATCGGCCTCTTTATCTCCATTCCTTCTGTAATCCCTCGTTCTTCTCTCCCTCTTTTCTTCCGCCCTCTCACTTCTGTCTCTTTCGGCGCTGCTGACTTTCATGTCGTCATGTCTGGACTTGACCCAGATTCACTCACTCACACCTGTACTTTGGAGCTACCTGGTCGCCACGGCAACAGTCTGCCTGTCTGTCTGCCTGTCTGCCCCTCCTCCACAGGTAGAACTGGGTACGTTTTTATACCATTTATATCGAGATATATATACACACACACACACATACATGTGTATATATATATATATACACTGTATATGTATCAGGATGTAAATCTAATCCGTATTTCAATATGTCTTATAAATAACGTGCATATTCTGAGTCTCTATCCTGATACAGGAGATAAATGTGAATATAAAGCTGCTCACAAGTTGTTTCTCTGGACTCATGAAAAGTTTGAGTGACAACACACTATAAATACACTCTAAAATAAAATATAATCTACTGTTTATGATCTGGACTACATGATCTTAAAATACACTTGAAAAAGCTGTTTTATTTCTTTAAATGAAGGAGATTTACTTGTGTTACAAACAATGGCATTAACTAAAAATATGGTCAAATACTGATTTAACACAAATAATTAGGCTTAAATTTAAAGATGTTACCTTTTTAAGTAGAATTGTGTTGATTCTGTGTATATTTAATCAATATATACATATATATATATACAGTGTACATATATATATATATATACAGTGTATATATATATATACAGTGTATATATATATATATATATATATATATATATACAGAGTATATAGTGCATTTCACTAATGGTTTCAATGCAACAGCCTTTAAAACCAGGAAAAGTCATCACACATAATTTATCACAATATGACGAGATCCAAAATCTAAGACCAGATCATGTCTCAGTCTATGATATCTTCAGAACATGTTCACGTCTTTATTTCACTGTTAAACAGACTTTTTTTTAACAGGAAACTGAAGTTTGTAAACCACTCACTCTCCCACACCAAAGTCCATAGAGAAAATCAGTGATTTTCACATCACAGCACACAGGAGTTGTTGATCCACTGCTGCCTCCATCAACAAGTTCAAATGTCTTATTTTTTCACTTCGGCATTTGAAAATATGAATTTAGATTTACCTCAGTGACACAAAGTGACCACACGAGGCAGCAGTAGACCAGCAGCTCCTGTGTCCCTGTGAGCTAAAATCACGCATTTTCTCTATGGACTTTGGTGTGGGAGAGTGAGTGGTTCTTGTAATGAAACAAATTCAAACAATCACACTTTAAAAATACATAAGCTATCCCCTTTGGGCATCAACAATGATATTTTCCTGCAAATTATGTTTATTTTATGAACTTTGAGGATGAAGGAAACTAGAAGCAGGATTTTCCTTTAATCAATCACCTAAATTTGTGGACTAGCCAATTAAAAAAGGAGCTGTAGTTTAACTGTATTTTATTTGCACACGCGACACATTTGTAATGTCCTGCAGCTGTAACTGGAGCAGACTTCACTCCAGTCTGAGGTTTCCAGTCGTGGAGCAGCTGCACATTTTTACACTGAGCGATGATATCATCGCTGTCTAGTGCTGCGAAACCTCACGGAGAGTTTCCCATGGCCCCGCCCACTCCACTCCGCTCCGGTCAGCTGTGATTGGCTGTGGCGTTGTGACTGACAGGAGAAAGGAGGGAGGGAGGGAGGGAGGGAGGACTGGAAATGGCTGCTGCCTCTGTGTGTTCCATCCACATGTGGGCTTAATTGTGCCAGCAGTCAGAGTGGAGACTGAGGTCTGGCAGAGAGCATGCTGGGTAATCAGACGCTCTTAAAGTGACAGAACGCTGCCTCACTTCTGCACGCGGCCGTGTGACTGATGTGTGTCCAGGAGCAGCGTCAGCTCGTCTGAACGTGGCAGCAGGACCGGAGCGGACGCCGCAGGACCGGAGCGGACGCCGCAGGACCGGAGCGGACGCCGCAGGACCCGGCCGGTGTCGGTCGGGTCCCTGTGGTCAGCTGACCGACGTCAGCTGGTTCTACAGGAAGTTTACGACTGTCAGCTGAGTCAACCATGACTCACCGTCTGCAAAGTCGCTGACGAACCAAGACGATACAAACTTCTGTGATGAAAAGATTCGCTGCTTGACTTTGTCTCATGCTACAATACACGGGCTCCCAGTTCCCCACTGGGGGGCGCCGCATAATATGTAGATTCATTTATATTTACTTAACAGTTCACCCGACAGATTTCAAAATTAGACATACTAAGATTTGTTGTTAAAGAGAAATTAAAGATAAAAAAATTTCCACCAGTAAATTATTATTATTTTCTGGCTCTGTTTTTATAATTCATTTGATATTTTTCCCTGAATTTCTTTGTCAATTAATTTTTTCGGAATTAATGAGAATTTGTTTTTCTCAGGTTTCTGAATTAATGAAGTAATTATTCCTGAAAAATTTTTCAGGAAATTTTGCACTTTTTCTGAACATTTTGATATTTTTTTTCAGAAACTTTTTGGCTCTATTTTTCTGAGTTAATAACAAAACTTTCCATGTTATTTTTTTTTTTCTTTTTTTTTTGGCTCAGTTTTTGGGATACATTTTTTCCCCAAGAATTTTTTTCTGCATTTTTCCCTGAGATTATTTTACCTTAATTTCTCTTTTTACTGTCAGTTTTTCCCAAATCCTTCTCTGCTCTGTTAAATTAATGACGTGGGGTTTTTTTCCCAGACAAATTTTCTTATAAAATTCAGAAAAACAGAGCTATTTTTTGGTTTCTCTCATGGAAACATAGCGATTTCTGCTTGTTAACTGTCCAACAGTTCACTGGACAGACTTAAAACTTACTTACTAACAGCACAACAGTGTGTGCGGTGACAACTTTGACATTAGTTGGATAAGAAATTAAAGGGATAACAGTACAAATGTGACAGATATGTGTATATACTGTATATCGCTAAAAAAAAAAAGCTGCTTATACCACCTCAAAACACAGGCACGTATTAAACATAGATTTTAAGATCAGTACCAGTAAAGTGAATTATTAATGGAAAGAAAGTTTATTGAAATTATGTGTCGTGCAGCAGCAGCGGCGGCTTTTCATTCCACTCCTGCTGGAGAGGAATGTGGTCAAGCTGCTGCTAAAAACAGACTGGGGGAGCGCTCGTTTCACCACCCGCCATGTCCCTGCCACCGAGGTGAAAATATAAAGGTATGTGTGAGTGTGTGAAGGAGAACAGAATCCAACAACAACTGTCTGAAAGTCAATATTTTCCTCTGAACTGCCTCGAGGTGTTAAACCCCACCCGTCTGGAGCGCCACGTATGGCTAAACAAACACGCGCTGTGTAAACGGACTGTGTGACGTCTCTGCTGGTTTAACTTTAACTTCACAAACAGGTTTCACTCACACACACTGACTGCAGTTCATGTCAGGGATCAGACGACGGATCTACTTTATCACGCGTCACAATTAAAAACAGAGTTGATGGCGCTTTATTTACATTATCCAGATATAGTAATCGTGACTTTTTAACATAATTACAGTTTGGCTGGTATGGATTTTTCTAGGAAAATAAGTTTGTTAAACAAACTTGAGGTGAAAATAGTTTCAAATCACGTGAAAACTTTCATCAATGGAAAAATAATCAGCTTAATTATATAATTAAAATAAATTTGATCAAAAATTTAATAGATTTTTAGTGACTTGGCAACATTTAATGCATTTCTGAGAAAAAAAGAGAGTAATTTGTAATACTGATGATTAAATAATGTCTGATGATTTATCTGCCTACCTTTGTTTACGATTTTTGTTTTTCACTTTAAAATGTCCACAATTTTTTTTTTTAAACTTTACAAAAGTTCAGCAGGAACATACGTTCATCAGTTTCCTCAGTGAGTTTGAGAGACGTTCACGTTGTGTTAACTAAATAGTAAATACATGAAACAGGTCGACAGAAAATCTACAACAAATCAACTATTGGATGAAAAAAAAGTGACATTTATTGTTTTTTAAAACAAAAAAATGAGTGACTTGTATTGGTGATTATTAAATAATGCCAAATATTGGCCAATTCATTTTTTACGTAAAAATAAATAATATAAGTTTAATCTGACTTTTGGAGAATTTTATGTTGCATTAACTAAACATTAAATACGTAAAACAGGTCATCAAAAAAAACTACAAAAAATAAACTTTTGGATGAAAAAGTTTTAGTGACTTAAAAACATTTATCAAGTTTCTGTGAACAAAAAACAAAAAAAATTTTGTCAGGCTCATTATTCAAACATCGGCTGATAAATACGTCTACCTCTATTTTTCACTTTAAAATATTAAGAATACGTTTACATTTTTACTTAAGGAAGAAGCTTTTTGTAAAATTACAGCAGTTCAGAACAGTTTTAGAGATGTTTAAGTTGAATAAACTAAATATTGACTTATTTTAGCATATTATTTCTAAACATGTTCAGCTTATATTTGTTAATATTTTTAAATTTTAAACTTTTTGCATTTTTGATTCTCTGTGTGTACGTACATGTGGCAGACTCTGAACTTAAATGTGTAAAAAGAAAACCATCAAAAATATTTGAAAATAAACTTTTGGATGAAAAAAAAAAAAGTTTCAGCAACATCCATCCAGATTTTTTGAAATCAGACATTAGTAATTCTTCTAACAACTGTCAAATATCATGGCTGTGATATTGGTGTGTGTGGTGGTTAATAATGAGCAGCGGCTGCAGCTCATTCTGTGCCTGTGACAGGAAACAAACACCGTCTCACTGGGTGAATATGTGTCCACGGGGACTGACCCACGTTTCCGGAGAACAATGGCTGTTTGGAGCGTTTAGCGCCGCCGACAGCTCGTACAGTGCCATACAGGAAATGGTTCATGTGCAGGGAGGAAGTGAGAGCGGCAGCAATCAGTTCAACAGTTTCCTGCCGGGCGGAGACAAAGCCGAGGAGGAGCTGAGAGCAGAAAAACTCTTATTTATTTACTTCATGCTTGTTCCTTACTTGATCCTTTCACTCAGAAAGAGAAAATTAGATTTTTAGTGCAAAAATAAAGTATTTGTATATTTTATTCTTCAGTTTACAGATATTTTTGTGTATTTTATCTCTTATATTTGTATTTTTATTATTAGGTGAGGAACACACTTGAAACAGACTAATGCAACTAATGTTTTTATTCTTGTTTTGTCACTTTTGTCACCTCTGACTGTATAACGATGTGAATAAAAGATACAATTTAATCATCTTTTTTTTCATCTCATTAATCTTATCCATTAATCAATTATTATTTTCAAACTTCACACACTACATATTTGTAGACCTGTTTTCTAGAAATAGTGTTTTCATTCCCACAAAACGTTGTTTCTGTGAATAAAAGTCAAAAATGACACAAAACTTACACAGATTCTCTGAAACTCGCTGTGAATGATACCTGAACGTAACGGGTTAAATAAAGTTCAAAAGGACCGCCTGAATGTGAGCGAGCATTAAAATAAAGAGGAAATGTTCCTTTAAATGCTTCCACACACACACACACACAGTGAGTCGTTTCTTTTGTCTCTACAGTTAAAAGGTTAATTTCCACAAACTCTCCATTATCAGCCAATTAATCAGTGCTTTAACAAAAGTCTGCAGATACAGATCAGTCTGTGTGTGTGTGTGTGTGTGTGTGTGTGTGTGTGTGTTTGCCTTTACATGCTAACATCCCTGAGTGACCGGAGACAAACTCCAGGGTTAATCACTAACTCAACCATAAACAGAAATCAACGCTGACGAGAGAAAAGTCTCTGCTTTTCTTCACTCACTCTCAGACTGGAGACTTTCTTTTAACTGGTTGAAATTATTTTCATGTCTTCATTTTTTCTGATTTCCCTGCCTTTTATGTCTCTATTTGGTGCCTCGTCTATTTTGTGAGCTGCTCGACGACTGAGTTTCCCTTCAGGGATTAATAAAGTATGTTTTATCCCATCTTATTTTGAAGATGGGATAAGATCTAGGGTTCCAGTTCACACCTGAACCAAAAATCTGTTTGTGAACAAGTCGGTAAGATCAAAGCTGTTGCTACTATTGTTTCACGTGTAGGTTTTTTGTTTTTGTGTGTTTATGGATTTTTCAGAGGAAGCTTTTCCTTTTATTTAATTAAAATACAGGAGGAGAACAAGCTAAAAGACAAAGAAACAGGAGAAGACGGCAGAAGAAAAAGCCAGAAGAAGAAGAAGAAAAAGTCAGAAGAAGCTAGAAGAAGGAGAAGAAGAAGCCAGAAGAAGCTAGAAGAAGAAGAAGCTAGAAGAAGCCAGAAGAAGCTAGAAGCAGAAGAAGAAGCCTGAAGAAGAAGAAGAAGAAGCCTGAAGAAGAAGCCAGAAGAGGCTAGAAGGAGAAGAAGAAGAAGCCTGAAGAAGAAGCCAGAAGAAGCTAGAAGGAGAAGAAGAAGAAGCCAGAAGAAGCTAGAAGGAGAAGAAGAAGAAGCCAGAAGAAAAAGCCAGAAGAAGCTAGAAGGAGAAGAAGAAGCCTGAAGAAAAAGCCAGAAGAAGCTAGAAGGAGAAGAAGAAGCCAGAAGAAAAAGCCAGAAGAAGCTAGAAGGAGAAGAAGAAGAAGCCAGAAGAAGCTAGAAGGAGAAGAAGAAGAAGCCAGAAGAAAAAGCCAGAAGAAGCTAGAAGAAGCCATAAGAAGCTAGAAGAAGCCAGAAGAAGCTAGAAGAAGCTAGAAGGAGAAGAAGAAGAAGCCTGAAGAAGAAGCCAGAAGGAGAAGAAGAAGAAGCCTGATTTACAGTCATTTACATCTAATTTATGTGTTATCTTCATATTTAAATCAAAATGAAATACAATCTTGTAATATTTTATTGGTATATTTCCATCTTTTGTATATATTTATTTCTTTTTCCATTTCCTCTCTTTCAGATTTTCAGATTTGTCAGGAGCCTGACAAGTTTCCCAGTTTTGGGATCAATAAATAAAGAACCTTTGTTTTAAAACCATGATTTAAAATGACCTACCGTCAGTCCCGAGGGTCAGCAGGAGAGCGGCGGCCGTCGTCACGGCCAAACAGAATGAGACGCCTGCCATCCTGCAGCGGGACTGGACTAGACCGGACTGGATCTGGATCTGGAGCCGAGGACGCTCTGTGATGGGGTGTCTTCAGAGAGGAGAGAAGACGCTTCAGTCCTGAGGACAGTCTGTGGTCCACAGCAGGAGCCGAGGAGGACGTGCAGGAGGCGGAGGAGAAGACCGAGACGGGGGACGGACAGAGACGACTGTGGACGGTGGTATCACAATATCTGGTTCTGGTCCTGGTTCTGGTCCTCCTCTGTCTCACTGGCTCTCTGGGTCCAAAACCCTGAAACGAAAACAAAACAAAAATAGATCAGAAAAAAGACAAGTTTACACAACTTGGTTGGTTTTGGATGAGAGGGTGAGTGAATGGGTGAATGTTTTCCACCTGTTGAATAAACAAAGTCACATGATTATTCTCGTGAATAATCATGTGACTTTACGATTACTGTAACCGTTCATATTTTACTAAAAATATACAAATGTTTCATCCATGATTACACTTATAAAAACAAACATGTGGTGCATTTACTACCACAAGGTGGCAGCAGCAGGTTAGTGGACTTCGGTGATGAAATTTACAAGGTTTCTTGAATGCATCTTGAAGCTGCTGCTCTAAACTCGACAGTGTTCGTCCTGCAAGAGGGATGAAATTCACCAGGGTCTTTCAATGCAAGTACGATTATTCGACAAATAATATCATCAATTATTCAATAGCACTTTTGCTGGAAATGTTTCCTAACTTCATGAATTTCCTCTGTGACTTTTATAGCACTTTTCTACGATATAGTTACAGCCATCCTCAATATACTTATACTTGGTTTGGTATCAGACCTCATTGTGAGCGTGGTCATCGTCATAGAAACAGCCGTGACGACACACAGACACAAACACGTGACGGTCAAAGCAGTTGTTTTCTTTTTCCTCAGTTTTCTAAACAGATGAGTTCACTGAATGGTTCAGTACTTCCTGACTCCGTCTGACACAGTCGCTGAAGTGAAATACGGCTGAACGGCTTGTGATTGGGCTCACCATCTCCGTCACCATCTCCTCACCATCTTTCAGCAGTGCTGTCGCTAAATACACCAGACTCCTCTGTTAAATATGGACATTTTACAAATGTCCTTGTTAAATGTTGCAGATTAACGCATGTTTTCAGGATTTTCAAGTCTTTATATGCAGATTCTTTTTAATAACTGACCAATTATTGAAGCCAATCCCAAATGATCAATCCCTCTACCTGTAGGAAATACATACTGGATTAAAGTTACTTATTTACTTTAACCTTAAAATGGAGTCATTTACGTTCCATAAGGAGGACAAGTCCCCATAATGTGACTGTGGAGAGAGATTTAGGTCCCCACAACATAAGGAAAACCAGGTGCACACACACACACACACACACACACACACACACACTCTTGTGTCTGCAGTGTTGGCGTCACTGTGTCGTTAACAGTAAGTGGAAGATTCTTCACCTCTCTGCCACAACAAAACTTTCAACTTTGTTTATTTTTCTTTTGGCTTTTTGCTCCATTTAGACACCGACAACAACAACAACAACAGCTCAGAGAGATAACACACACACACACACACACACACACACACACACACACACACAAAGGCACATTCAAGACATTCAGAGGGAGGGAGGGCAAGACGAGGCAGGCTCAGGAAAGGCCGTCTGTTGTGAGACAGGAAACATACCTCCTCCCTACTACACACACACACACACACACGTTTCTATCATATGCTTCTATCATAGTGAGGACCCTCATAGACATAATACATTCTCTAACCCCTTACCCTAACCTTAACCATCACAACTAGATGCCTAACCCTAACCCTAACCTAAACCCAATTCTAACTCTAATCCCAAAACCAAGTCGTAAGCCCTTTAAAGCAGTGAGGACCAGCCAAAATGTCCTCATTTTGTCAAAATGTCCTCAATTTGTAGGTGTTTATATGATTTTTGGTCCTCACTCTGCAGCAAGTACAAGAACACACACACACACACACACACGTGTGAGTGACATGAGACTCAGCGTCTGAAAACACAAACTGCAGACGACACGACTTAAAATGTCACAAACTAAATGTAACAACTGAAGAATAATTTAAAAAGAGTCAGATTGAGTAGAAGCAGCAGTCTGGAGGTGTCAGGTAACTTTCACTCCTCCTCCTCCTCCTCCTCCTCAGAGGAGTCATGTTCAGACTGGCCTGAGCCTCTGCTCCTCAGCCAAACAAACTCCTTCTTCTTCTTCTTCTCTCTGCAGACGTAACAGAGACTCTGTTTAACCCAGATTCACATCTTCTCTGCAGGTTTTACTGTTTGGGCCTCTGAGGTATTTCTGCCTTCATTCCTGCAGAGCAACACTGGAACAGCAAGTGCTAAATGCTGTTAAATCATCATTATACTTTTAATTTCACTCACTCACTCTCTCATTTTCTACCGCTTTATCCACCGAGGGTCATGGGGGGTGCTGGTGCCTAACTCCAGCTGGCATGGGGCGAGGGGCGGGGTCACACCCTGGACAGGTCGCCAGTCCATCACAGGACCACATAGAGACAGACAACCATTCACTGTCACATTCACACCTACGGGCAATTTAAAGTGTCCAATTGGCCTAATCCTAATCCCCAAATCTGCATGTTTTTGGACTGTGGGAGGAAGCCGGAGAACCCGGTGAGAACCCATGCGCACACGGGGAGAACATGCAAACTCCATACAGAAGGCCCCTTGTTCCGACCGGGACCTCTTGCTGCAAAGGCAAGAGTGCTAACCACCACACCAACCGTGTGGCCTACACTTTTAATTTGTGAGGCACATTTACAACAGCATTAAGACCTGTGGTTTTCAAGCTGTGGTACGTGAACTTCCTCTGGCGCAGGGGCCTCAAACTCCAAATGACCTGGGGGCCAGTGAACTTCTAGTCTGCTCAGGAAGGTTCTGTTAACTCGTACCAACCCCACATCACTTGACCTCAGTGCTGCTCAAAAAAACCAGAGATGATTGCGTTACTCCCAGTGTTTTCGTGGATAATTCCTGCTAAATTTTAGGTTTGAGGGGAGCCACTGCTGAGGGACTCAAACCCTCGTCGTCTCCGGTGTCCACCGGTCTGCCTCGTCCCCGTCCCGTCCTCGGCTAACAGCGGCTAATGTAGTGTAGGATAATGTAGCTGCTGCGGTTAATTCTGCTGGACGTGACGGGAATGAAAGGAGGGTTTGTTCACCGTCCCACCTGTACAGAATAAACGGCCCTTATGGAGAACCGCTGAGCCATAGCAGACCAGTCCCCCCCCAGCCCCCCCCCCCCCCCCCCCCCCCCCCCAGGAGGGGAAGGAATTTGAGGTCACACCTCCCTGGGGATGTTGGGACAGAAACCAAAGCAGTGGGTCAGAACTTGCAGCAGAACCAGAGCTGCTCTGATGTTTCCAGAGACCATGAAACAAAAACTCAGATTTGTTTGTTTTGATCATGTGATGGTGATAGAACAGAGTCATGACTGGAGTGTGTGTGTGTGTGTGTCGCCATCACAGGTCAGGGACACAAACGCAGATTACAGATTACAGAATACAGATCTCTCCGCTGTGGGTCAAAATGAGTCAGCGACACAGGTTCAGTTTATACTGATGTTCTTTAACCTTGATGACAAATATAACTATTATAAACTGGTTCAGTACCAGAACAAATAAACTACAACCAACATTAAAACCAACATAATCCACCTCAACAAATATTAGAAGAATGTTGGATGTGATATGATTGTTGTGTTGGTTTTGGCTGTTTGTTGGTTGGTTGGTTAGTTTGTTTAGTAGTTGGTTGGTCCGGCTGGTCGGTAAGTCGGTTGGTTATTAAGTTTAGTTGGTTGTTTGCTAATTTTGGCTGTTTTTTTGGTTGATTAGTTGGTTTGAAAGGTTGGTGGATTTGGCTTGGTTTGGTTAGTAAGTTTAATTGGTAGGTTTTGGCTGGTTTGTTTGTGGGTTAGTTGTTTGGATTTTATTGATACCAAATTAGATACATGATTGTGTGACAGCAGCACAATTAAAACTCTTTAAATGTAATAAATCAAACATATTGAAGTGATTTTTGACTCAAAGGTACAGTGTGTAAACTGATGTTCAGGGGTCTCAGTTGTGCTCGTGTCTGACACACGGCTCCACAGTAAATAATGCGTTTGTACGAGCAAAACACATGAAAACACCGTGAAGCTGATCTGTCGGATTTTTTTTATTTTCATCAAATAACTGCAGATTCTTTTGATTTTATTACTGCAATATTGATTGATATGTTAAGTGATTAACTGCACTGATAACAATCATTAATTCTGACTGAGGTTTAGAAGAATTCCTTAAACCAAACTGACTCTAAAATAAAAGATACGTGTTTGGCTGAGATGGTGCAGCTTTTAACGATCCATCCTAAATATTCTTCCTCCTCCTCCTCCTCCTCCTCCTCTGGACAGACTGACTGCAGCATCACAGGTCAAACATCAATAATGGAGCCTTAATGCATCTCCTCTTCCTGATGCAGACTAAATAAACCACACAGATCCTGAGCTCCACAAACAAATGCACTAATGAGGGAGAGACTGAGATCAGTGATGGTGGAGAATATTAATGCAGGAGCTGAGACAGTGGACCAGGAGGATTTACAACTCACTGACCAGAATCACGGTCATGATTCAGTTTTAATGATTTCTTTGTTTTACGGAGCAAAGGAACCAGAGAAAGTTCACATTCAGTCTTGATAATCACTCAAACCTGCTTTACGCTACAGTTTTGCCATTCACCCATTCACTCACACTTTGATACAGCACAGTTGCTGTCACTCGTCTTTCATACCCATTCACACGCTGACGGCTCAACCTTCAGGAGCAACATGGAATTATTCATGTTTTTTCCTCCACTCACATTTCCATTCCAGTATTATAAACTTACTGCAGCGATAACATCGTATATTGTCCCGTCACTGCTCGAGGTATTTTTACTCATTTCATTTGTGTTTATTGTGTTTTATTGTATAGCTGTCACTTTTACCCTTTTATGTCTTTTAATTTATTTCAGTTCACTTTTATGCCTTTTATTTAATCTCTTTTCATTTATTATTCTTTACACGTCCACCGTGGTTGTTTTTAAAGGGCTTTACGAATAAAGTTGGATGGGATTGGTTTGTATCCATGATTTTTGACGACTTCTCAAAAAGGTGACGTCACTCCCAGTTCCAACTTTTGACTTAAATTAGAAAGTAGCATAACTTTCTCCCTCCATCTTTCTCTCGTCTTCCCATGTCTGTCTCCATCTTAGCCCTGATCCCGTGTCCCTCCAGGGGCCCCTCCTCCCTCCCTCCCTCCCTCCCCGTCCTCTCCTGCTTCTCCTGCCTCCCATCCGTCCTGTCTTCTTCTGTCTTCCCCTGTCCTCTTCTGTCCTCTCCTGTCCTCCTCTGTCCTCTCAGGCAGCATTAGCAGCTCCTCTGTCCTCTCCTCTGTCCTCCTGTGTCCTCCTCTGTCCTCTCCTGTCCTCTTCTGTCCTCATCTGTCCTCTCCTGTGTCCTCCTCTGTCCTCTCCTGTGTCTTCCCCTGTCCTCTTCTGTCCTCTCAGGCAGCATTAGCAGCTTCTCTGTCCTCTGTTCTCCCCTGTCCTCCTGTTTCCTCTCCTGTCCTCCTCTGTCCTCTCCTCTGTCCTCCTGTGTCCTCTCCTGTGTCCTCCTCTGTCCTCTCAGGCAGCATTAGCAGCTTCTCTGTCCTCTGTTCTCCCCTGTCCTCCTGTTTCCTCTCCTGTCCTCCCCTGTCCTCTCCTGTCCTCCCCTGTCCTCCCCTGTGTCCTCCTGTGTCCTCTTCTGTCCTCTCAGGCAGCATTAGCAGCTTCTCTGTCCTCTGTTCTCCCCTGTCCTCCTGTTTCCTCTCCTGTCCTCCCCTGTCCTCTCCTGTCCTCCCCTGTGTCCTCCTGTGTCCTCTTCTGTCCTCTCAGGCAGCATTAGCAGCTTCTCTGTCCTCTGTTCTCCCCTGTCCTCCCGTGTCCTCCTGTTTCCTCTCCTGTCCTCCCCTGTCCTCTCCTGTGTCCTCCTCTGTCCTCTCCTGTGTCCTCCTGTGTCCTCTCAGGCAGCATTAGCAGCTCCTCTGTCCATCACTGCCTCTCAGGGACTCAGAGACTCCGGGCCAGACTTCCTGGCTCCACTGCCATTGTTTGCCCGGCTTCTCTGCTCCTCGTCCCTAGTGACGGATTAGCATAAAAAAAGAAAACCCAGAATAACCCCGAGCCTCTTCCTCCCTCCATCATCTACCTGGATTAACTCAAATCTTCATCTTAATCCCCATCTTGTCCATCGTTTAATCCACAGGTTTATTTTTAGTCAATGAAACAATTAAGAGGATGTTGTCGTAAATTGAAGTTCCTGGTCCGACAGCTGTCAGCTGTAGTCACACAAGGTGCGTAGACTTCGGTTGGTCCGTGAATGCATCTCGTGGCCACAGTGAGATGAAAGACATTTAAATTTTTGGAATTCAGTTTGAACTCTTGTTGTGATTCTCGAGCTGAAGACGCAGAACCTCCATTATCCAGAAGAAGCTACTGAATGAGCAGGTGAAGGACAGAAGGTCTGCCGAGCAGAAGATTTTCTGTTTTCCGTAAACATGGCGTGCCTCATTACTAACATAAACACATTACTATTACTTAAAAATTTGTAGGATGGATACTTTCACAGGTTTAGTGCATTGATGTAGCTACTTTGGGGTCAAATTTTTTATATTGTAAATTTTTATAAAAAAAAAAGAAAAGAATGATGTATACAGAAAAGCACATTTTAAAAAATTGGTTTCTTTTTTGCAATTTAGCGGACTGGCCGACCTCCAGTTCTTAAAGTAATGATGGACTGTTGTTTCTCTTCACTTAGCTGATTGGTTCTTACCATAATATGAATTCTAACAGTTGTCAAAACCAACCTGACTTCTGCACAACACAACTGATGGTTCCAACACCATTAAGAAGGCAAGACATTCCACGAATGAACCCTGACAAGGCACAGCTGTGAAGTGGAAACCATTTCAGGTGACGACATCGTGAAGCTCATTGAGAGAAGAACAAGGGTTTGCAGCGCTGTCAACAAAGCAGAGGGTGGCTACTTTGAGGAATCTAAAATATAAAACATATTTAGATTTATTTCACACTTATTGTTTACTACATAACTTTTGGTGCTTTCAGTGAGAATGTACAATGTAAATAAAGAAAAAACATAAAATAAGAAGGTGCGTCCAAACTTTTGACTGGTACTGTATGTTTTTGTAATAATTATAATAGGATATTCAATTATTACCACATTACTAAACGTATTACAGTCAACATTAAATCAAAAATTATAATATAAGTTTGTTTTACAGTTGTCTACAGGTTATTATTTACATAACCTTAACCTTAATAGATTTATTTTGCTTCATAAATGCGTTCTTATGTTGAAGTACACATCATTCATGGGAACAATTACTTGATTAGTTGATTATTATGATTAGGAACTATTTTTCAATAATTCAAACCAGTTTCTCTGATTTTTCAGCTTCTTAATTGTGAATACTTTCTGGTTGCTTTGCTCCAGATAACAAAGAAATCATTAAAACTGAACCGTTTTTGGTTTGTGGACAAAAACAAGACCTTTAAGAACATTATCATTTCCAGGTTTGACAAATGTTTTCTGACATTTACAAGCACTTGATTAATAATGAGAAGTATATCTATACCATTCCATATCCAAACCAACACTTTTACTCTGAAATATTATCATGAACAACTTCACTGCGATATCATGATGCCCCGCCCCTGACTGAACAGCTGTCGTTTTTGACCAAACTGGACGCTGATTGGCTCCTGCTTTGCGTTCGACTCCCCTGCCATCAGATCGAATCGGGATGGAAGTGAGTGAGGAAGTCAGCGGTGACACTCGGCCGTGATTGACGGCGCTCAAACAGACGAGGCGTCTGGTCACACAGTCATAAAAAGTAATAAAGCAGCACGACACGGTTTCAGGGGCCGAAGCTGTTTTTAAATCACTCTAATCGCCACGGTAACAGGTCTATACATCACTGGCAGGCACAGCGTCGCCTTTGTCTCAGGTCTGAGTCGTAAAAGCAAACACACTTAAGACCATAAAGGACAGGATTATGATCATAAATCACAGTCATGAGTGGACGAGACACTGGACGGCTCCCAGTTCAACCAGTTAACATGATACTAATGCTGCTGCTCGAGCTGGATGATAGAGGAAAAAATATTATTTAATACATATCACGATATAAAATCAATATTTCTGGGTGATTTGATATGATAAATGTGGATATAAAGCTGCTCACAGGTTGTTTCTCTGGACTTGAGTGACAACACACTGTGAATACACTAAAATAAAATATAATCTACTGTTAATGATCTGGATTACATGATCTTAAAATACACTTATTATTAGCTTTCATTTCATTTCAGAGCTGAGGACACATGGGAGAGATTTTGTCCTGCAGACCGTTTGACTCTGAAACAAAAGCACCAATCTGCCTCTTTTCAGCATCTATACATTCATATATATATATATCATGTAAATATGTATATACGTAAATCCGATTCAATTTTTTCTTTCCTTTTTAATTATATTGTCTATTTTCTATTTTTATATTGTCTATTTTGCTATTGCTCTTGCTTTTGTGATATCCCGAGACTGCTGCGACAAACAAATTTCCCCGTCTGCGGGACATTAAAGGATTTCTGATTCTGATTCTGATTCTGAAAAATATACAGTCACACAGTGGAACACACACACACACACACACACACACACACACACACACACACACACACACAGTGACTCCATCACAGCTGATGTCTGGGAAAGAAAAAAAAATTAAAAATCACCATCTGAGCTTTAAATTTCAGCCGTCACAACATTATATATATATATATATACATGTATATATATGTATATATATAGTTGATTGACTGTTTCAAGAAACGTCTTCATACAGACTCAAAACAAACATATGGAGTACATATGCCAGGCCTGTGTGTGGCGCTACAACGCTGCTACTGAAATAAGAGAGAGGCGGGGTTATGACATCATCACTTTTCTGTTGTGAATAGGTTTTCTGCGTAAAAACATCGTGTTTTTCGTCTAAAACATGGGTTCCATGTGAAAAAATAGCCGTTAATCAAGACGTACGATGTTATTTTACCGATAGGTGATTTACTGATATATCGGAGAGCTTGGGCCGATAATTGATACTGATATTTACGTGTTTCCCTGAGTCCAAATGTCTTTTTTTTTTGTGAAATCAAGAAAATACTTCATCCACACTTGTCACAACAGATGTACATACGAATATTCTTCATTGTAAAGATAAATAAACATAAAACATGCCATGTTTTATTAATGACAACTATTTGTTTTAAATAAAACAGAGTCGTTCTACGGGGCAGGATGATACTTTCTCTGTAACAAATGAGAACAATCGCCACAACTTCCTCACAAGTAGCTTCCCATGTTCACAGTGATCGCGTCAAAGTACGCACAGCTACGTTTGAAAACTGTCCACGACTGAAACCAAACGTAAACACACTAAATGTTGTGAAATGATCAGGTAATACGACAAAACAAACGTCTGCAGGATGTCCTGAACTCGCTCACATGGGTTTACGGTGTACGGCCTCTAAAAAGAGAGCCACGATTTCTACATAGTCACTTCAAAATACACATTGATACGCATCAACACGGACAGAACTTAAAGATGTGACGTGTTTTTTTTTATTGTGTGTGTATTTTATTTTTAGCTGGAACGTGAAAAAATAAATAACAGCATTTGCAAATGTCAAACTGTTTTGTTTAAAAGCTGCGATTTCACGTTGAAGACAATTTATGGACTCTGCATTGACTTCCATTCATTTAAACTGATCAGTAACCTTAAGCATAACCAGTTAATGACTAACACTAACCTTATCCTAACCACAATCCAAAGCCAGTTCCTCAGAAATGAGGTTCACATTAGGACCAGGTTTTGGTCTCCATGAGGACTGCTGGTCCTGACAAGGTCAGTGTTTAGGACAGAAAACAAACACAAACCTCCGACACACATTTTCCCCTCAAACACTCCACCTCCGCACATGTACACACACACACACACACGTACACACCCACACACACACACACACGTACACACACACACGCACACACACACACACACGTACACACACACACGTACACACCCACACACACACACAGCCTGCAGGCTCAGTGTAATCAGTGCTCTTCCTGCTCTGTGGTTATTAATCAAACCACATGACGGCTCAAATGATCCAATCAGAGCCTGCAATTAAAAAAAAAAACTCCGGAAGCTTCCTGATTGGTCAGCATTGCTCTCACTGCAACACGGGGAGTCAAAGGTTAATCTCAAAAGGAGAGGGAGGTTAGAGTGACGTAGGAAAATCAAGTTTTAAGAAGTAGTACATCTCTGTGTGTGTGTGTGTAGCTGGTCTTCCTCATGTTGTGGGGACCTAAATGTGTCTCCACACTCACATTATGGGGACTTGTCTTCC
>JAFBJR010000429.1:8443605-8472584 GCA_016785285.1 Brachirus orientalis
CTTATGGGGACAAAAATCAAGTCCCCATAACGTAAATGACTCCATTTTAAGGTGAAGACATGTTTTAATGTTTTAATGTTTGTCTTTTTGGGGACATTTTGTCTGGTCCTCACCACTTTAAAGGGCTTTTATCAGGTTTAAGACCTGGTTTTAGGGTTAGAATTGGGTTTAGGTTAGCGTTAGGCATCTAGTTGTGATGGTTAAGGTTAGGGTAAAAATGCAGCTAAAATTTAGGTTACATTAATTTTCCTGGCCTATTTTTAATTCAAACTCTTTCATCTGGAAATCCTGTGTGTGTGTGTGTGTGTGTGTGTGTGTGTGTGTGTGTGTGTGTGTGTGTGTGCGCGTGTGCGTGTGTGTGTGTGTGTGCGTGTACCTGACTGATGGCTCCATGGTTGAACAGTGTGCGTGTCGGTGCAAGGCTCCATGGGAAACGTAGTCTCGCAGCAGAGTCGACGTCAGATCAGGAAGAACATGAGCTGAAACACAAGAGATGAAGAAATGTTCCAGAGAGGAAGAAAACAAAAAAAAACATCCATCCAATAATAGTCATGACCCTCTCAGATTAAAGTGGATTATTTCCGGGATGATTCTGTTTCTGACCCGAGTCTGAGAACAAACACAAAAACACGACGTCTGACTGAGACCAAAGAAAATCAGTGTGTGTGTTCTTGTATCCGTGGACAAGTGAGGACCAAAAAATCGTATAAACACCTACAAAGTGAGGACATTTTGACAAAGTGAGGACATTTTAAGAAAGTGAGGGCGTTTTGACAAAGTGAGGACATTTGTCAAAGTGAGGACATTTTGACAGAGTGAGGACATTTTGTCTGGTCCTCACCACTTGTTCAGGGTTAAGACCTGGTTTTAGGGTTAGTTTAGGCTAGTTGTGATGGTTAAGGTTAGGGTAAGGGGTTGGGAAATGTATTATGTCTATGAGGGTCCTCACTATGACTACTATACAAACGTGTGTGTGTGTGTGAGTGTCAGTAAACCTGACCTCCTGCCTCTCTCTCACTAAATAAAGCCTTCGTTCATGATTCTCACGTTCAATAAAAAGCTTTTTTATGTTAGTGAGGATGAGGAAGACACACACACACACACACACACACGGGTTTTCATGACATTGCAGTGTCATTTTTCAACATTTTTTGACATTTTATGGACCAAACCACAATCGATTAATCAAGAAATTAATTGCTAGTTGCAGCTGTTGTAGTAACAGTAGTAATAGCAAAAGTAGTAGTTGTAATTGCAGCAGTGCAGTTGTAGTAGTAGTGCAACATTTTTTTTTACTGTTGCACTATTCTTTTCCTGCAATAATTACAAGTGCCCTTGTCTGTTGTTTGTATACACTGATGTCTTTTATATAGTTCCGTTTTTTTGCCGTCATTTTATTATTTTATTTTTTATTATACTGCACGTGTGCACTGTGGGTTGAGAGGATAGTAATTTCATCTGTGCTGTATGTTGTACATAGAGCATATTTGACAATAAAGCTGACTTGACTTGACTAGTAGTAATACAAACATTTGTAATACTAGTACTTGTCTTCCTTATGGGGACAAAAATCAAGTCCCCATAACGTAAATGACTCCATTTTAAGGTGAAGACATGTTTTAAAGTTAGGTTAAGGTTAAGGTCAGGGTCAGGGTTAGGGTTAGGACACTAGTAATTATGGTTAAGGTTAGAGTAAGTCTACAGGAAATGAATGGAAGTCAATGGAATGTCCTCTGTTGTCATGGAAACCAGTGTGTGTGTGTGTGTGTGTTTTCAAATCAACTCCAGGGAATTAAAAATAAATAAATAAATTAGCCGCTATTTTATTATAGAACAGACAAAAAATAGACATCGGAGCACCGGGGGCTTTGGAGCGATCATGAGGTTGGCTAAAAAAAACCACACACACACACACGCGCGCACACACACACACGCACACACACTTCATTTATGGACAAAGAGGCGGTGCCAAGAAAGACAGATCCTGCTCTCTCTCACTCACACGCTGCTTTTACATTCTTTGTGAGGACCCTCACAGACATAACAGCCCCTTACCCTAACCATAACCATCACAACTAACTGCCTAATCCTAACCTTTGACCTGACCCTAACCCTAACCCTAAAACCAGATCTTAACCCTCAAAAAGCCTGTTAAAGTTATGTGGACCAAGGCGGCACGATACACTGATATTTCAGTTTGGTTTTTACGTCTTGCGAAGCTTTTAACTTTCTCTCCACACTGTGTGTGTGTGTGGGTGTGTTCTTGTATTTGTTGCACTGCGAGGACCAAAAATCGTATAAACACATACAAAGTGAGGACATTTTGACAAAGTGAGGACATTTTGACAAAGTGAGGACATTTTGACAAAGTGAGGACATTTTGACAAAGTGAGGGCAAAATGAGGACATTTGACAAAGTGAGGACATTTTGACAAAGTGAGGACATTTGACAAAGTGGGGACATTTTGACAAAGTGAGGACATTTGACAAAGTGGGGACATTTTGACAAAGTGAGGGCAAAATGAGGACATTTGACAAAGTGAGGACATTTTGACAAAGTGAGGACATTTGACAAAGTGAGGACATTTGACAAAGTGAGGGCAAAATGAGGACATTTGACAAAATGAGGACATTTTGGCTGGTCCTCACTTCACCCCTTAAAGGGGCTTTTTCAGGGTTAAGACCTGGTTTTAGGGTTAGGGGCTAGGTAACTTCCACTTTGATAGAAGGAAAAAAGTGCTGTGTGCTCACACAGAAGATAGAGAACTGGGCAGGAAGAGACGAGAGAAGAGAAATGACAGAGAAACGAACTAAAAATACACACTGACCTGAGATAAAACAAACGCTGCTCCACTTGAATAGTGGAGGAAACAGTGTAACACTGTTTGCTGCAGGAGTGAGACGCCACCGTCAACAGAATGTGCGGGAAACATTTATCACAGTTCAAGCCGTCGAGCTGAATTGTTATAGTTTCCATAACTTTGTTTTGTTTTAAACGTCTTAAAATATTTATTTAAGATTTTATGCTGCACGTGTTTGTGCGAAAAAAAAGCTAAACTAAACTTAAATGAAAATATCAACATATAGAAAGAACACACTCATATATTTTGTCCCACGTCAAACATCGACAGCGTTCTTCTTTTTACTGTCATGTAAACGTCCATTTAATGAATTAAAAGTGAAAAGGGGAAGACTGGTAATTTGGATCCTGTTTGTGTAAAACAGCCGACGGCTAAATATAAACCGCGGCGAGCTACATGTCAGCTGAAGGTGTGAAACCACAGACTGGGAGGAAAAGCTGTGAAACCAGTCCTCACGTAGGACAGACGGAGCAGAGGTATGCAGCCTGTGATGACATATGAAACACAGGAACACAAACAAAGGACTGAAGGCACTGGCTCATATTCTGCTGCTGCGTCTTCCTAACGTTTCCTGTTTTATTAGAAAGGAGCAGAGACACACACACACTATCTGCTGTCATTGTTTTCACTGTTTTATATTCATCAAAACTGAACAAAGACAATAAAAAAATAAAGAAAAGGGGACTGTGGTGGTTAAACAAGACGTTAATTAATACTAAAATAACATCAAATCAAGCTTTCAGCATAATCAAGATGACTGAGAAAAAGCAATGAACGTCGAAAAGACAAAAACAAGTCACCCAACTGCAATTCTTTTGCTGATTTTTTGTTCATTTTGTCAGCAAAAACCAACAAAATATGGTAAGAACTGCAATTATTACTCCGTTAATCAATATTTATTTGGGTTACTGGGTAATAATTTGATGTTTTTCAAGCACAAATCTGTCATTTCATGGTTGACCAGATCTAAGACCAGATCATGTCTCAGTCTATGATATCTTAAGAACATGTTCACGTCTTTATTTCACTGTTAAACAGACCTTTTTTAACAGGAAAGTGAAGTTTGTAAACCACTCACTCTCCCACACCAAAGTCCATAGAGAAAATCAGTGATTTTAGCTCACAGGGACACAGGAGCTGCTGGTCTACTGCTGCCTCGTGTGGTCACTTTGTGTCACTGAGGTAAATCTGAATGAAGGATTCCAAACACTGAAGTGACAAAATAAGACATGTGAACTTAGTGATGGAGGCAGCAGTGGATCAACAACTCCTGTGTGCTGTGATGTAAAATCACTGGTTTTCTAAATGGACTTTGGTGTGGGAGAGTGAGTGGTTTACAAAGTTCACTTTCCTGTTGGAAAAGTCTGTCTAACAGTGAGATAAAGACATTGACATATTAAGATATAACGTATACAACTTAAGTAGTGACTGTGGTCATAATTGCGGGTGTCGAGAGGTTGAGCCTTGAAGGTTAAGAAACTGAAACAATAGAACAGGACAACACAGGCAAATCTGCACCAAAAAGAGAGGCGTGTCTGTTTGGAAGTTTTACTGATATTCTCTGATGTGAACCAAACAATAAGTTACTGCTGCGTCAAATGAACGTTTGAATGAAAAAAAATAAAAGTTTTAGTGATTTGGCACATTTTTGTTCCCAGAAATGTTATTTATGTAATAATTGGCTGATTAATAAATGATAATTGGTCAAATATGGGTCAGATTTGAGCAGAGGTTTCCACTCGACTGCTGCTTTATTATTGCTGATAGAGAGGATTTTTCTCTCACACAAAAACATCCTGAAAACGCTGGAACTCCAACAATGACTGACAAACTCCACCGACCTGAGTCAAGAAAATCACTGTGGAGTCGCCGTTAGCGACGAGTTGACACGGGGTCAGAAGGACGATGGGGTCAGAGGTCAGGGGTCAGCATCGCTTCAGAAGGATCACTGCACTTTCCAGGCAGGAGGATTAACAAGAGGGAAAAAGTAAATCTGGCTGAAGAACAAAAAAGAACCTTTTTATAAAAGCAAACCAGTTTCTGATCTTTAACAATCAGTGATTTACTTATTTAAATTTGAGCAATTTATTTCAGTCAAGGCTGCAACTAACGATTAATCGGTTTTTTGATTAATCAATTGGTCCAGAAAATGTTGAAAAACGTTGATCCGTGTTTCCTAAACCTGGAAATGATGATGTTCTCAAATGTATTGTTTCAGCCACAAACCAGTGATTCAGTTTTATTTGTTAAAAATAAAGAAACCAGAAAATATTCACATTTAAGAAGCGGAAAAAATCACAGAAACTTGTTTTAATTATTTAAAAAACAACATTCAAACCAATTAATCAATTATAAAATTAGCTAACGATTAAATTAGTAATTGATTGATCGTTGCAGCCTTAATTTTAGTGAGTAATGTTAGATTGTAAATGAAACAATATTTGTTACTGAAGGTGTACGTCCTGTTGCCAGTAGGTGGCGCAGTTAATTACTTTGCAGGTTGTCATCGTGGATGGATTGGCTCTTAAAGAGAAGATGATGAAAAAGAATAGAGACAGGTCTGAAGCCTGCTATGTGCTAATCCTGCTAACATGCTTGTGGTCAGTACCATGGTTGTCGTGGTAACCTGCTTACAGATTAAATGAAGCTGAGGGCGGAGTCTGTCTGGGCGGAGTCTGCTGCATGGCTAGCGGGAACTATAATTCCCAGGTCCCGACGTTAACGGCGGGATTTGGCAAATTTTCGTAAAAGATCGGATCTCCCGATTTTCTCCCACCGATTTCGATTTCCGATTGTTTTTTATTATTAAAACAAACTACAAATGACAATGAAATACTGTGCTTTTAAAGTCAACAAGAAGGCAACCATTTTGGATACAAACAGCCATTTTGGGCCATGTTTGACCAATTTCGCACATGCTGTATTTGAACTAATTCCTCTTACAGCTTTATTGCAATCAACTCCAAATTTGCTCACATCGCTCTGGACAAGACAAGGATTCCAAGTTATCAAACACTTCATTTAATGTCACGCCATTTTGGCACTAAGGGGCGCCAATAAGGATTAACATGCAGCTTAATTATGCAGAAACAAAGCAAGAAAAATGTACTTCCTGCTCATGGAGGTACATGTTTAAATAAATACATCAGGTTTGATTTGAACAGGAGGCGACCACAGTGTAGAGGAAGAGAGGAAAGTTCTCCGTCTGAATTATTAATCGTGATGGACTGAGTGTATTTAAGGCTGAGATCAATACCATTAAAGGACAAGTGGAGACGACAAACATGACCTTCAACTGAGAGAGAGAGAGAGAGAGAGAGAGAGAGAGAGAGAGAGAGAGAGAGAGAGAGAGAGAGAGAGAGAGAGAGAGAGAGAGAGAGAGAGAGATGGTTTGAACATGTGAAATATCGTGGCAGGAGGGAGTGAACAGTTTCAGACGTGTAAAAATGAACATGAAGGCAGAGACTGACACTGATGTTCGATTCAGAGTAGGGTTGCAATTAATCATCAACTATTTGGATGATTCTTTTAAATAATCAATGCCAGTTTTTCCTTGGCTCTTTAAATGTGAACAGTTTCTGGTTTCTTTGCTCCATTTAACAAAGAAAAATAATTTCAGTTTGTGAACGGAAACAAAGACATTTGAGAACGTCGTCACTTCCGGGTTCGACCAACACTGACCGTCACTGTAGAGCAGCATGTGGTGAGTTAAAGCCACAGTACGTAACTTTTGATCGTTGTTTGTTCTTCATGAAAAGAAACAACATATTATTTGTTTGCTGCTCTGTCAGGCACAACTACCACACATGGAAACATTATTTTTTGAAAATGGGTCCCAGAGTGGGAAAATCTCAAAACACCACAACCAATACACTGCTGTGGGAAAACGGTGTTACCATAGCGCCACCTCTCTTCTGCTCTTACATCCACAGTCACATATCTTCACCATCATTGTCTTCTTCTTCTTTTTTTGTCCTGACGTTCATTCTTGTCTCGGTTTCTGAGATTGTTTAAATTATAAACGTATACTTGCTTTTCCTCTATAGAGCCCCCCTAGTTTTGGAGTGTTTTTCTATGACACCACCATACACATCCATTGTCCTCACTTTGTCCACCAGCTACATACGTCCGCATCAATGCCGGCCAACATCCATTTTTCATGCTGTGTTTTTAAATACTCGCCATTTGAAAAAAGCTGGTCCGATGTTTACTCTCGCTCGGTCAGACTGTCGTTACTCCGACAACAAGCTGCAACAAGCTTCTTTTTCCTGAGCCTTGACCTTATAGCTGGTACTTGGCTTGGGGTGTGTTTCTCAAGACCTCCTGTTTCTAAAGGACTCCAAGGTTGACAGCCCTGATCTTCACAGGCTGGTTTTCTGCTAACAGACAGTAGGGGGCAGTGCAATCTCCCCGCAACAAGACTTTTAACCATCACAAGCCACTTACACCTAAACTACCAAGAACTTATGAGTTCCTGTTATTCAGTGTAGTTTGTGTTTCCACTGCACTTCAAAGTTCTTGACTGTTGTCAATGACAAAACATTTAACGCGCCGGTGGATCGCTTGATTGCGTTTGTTTCCCAAACTCGTTTCATGTTAATACACAAGAATAAAGTGTAAAACAGTTACAGACGTGTGGAGGGAGGTTGTAAAGGTGCTTCAGTGAGATGGTGGGAGTGAAAAACAAGCTTCAAAATAGTTTTTACTGACATCACTATGAGCTGCATCAGCCAGAGAACAGCAGCAGCAGCGTGTGTGTGTGTGTGAGAAACCCTTCCTCCTCATAATTTATTAGTTTCTCCTTATCGTTCTCGATGTTCATGAGAGGCTGCGTCTCATCAGAATCATTCCCTCGTTGGTTCCATCCGGTGTGTAAAGACCTTTAGAACGTGAAATGTGTGTTTTCACATCAGCGTCTCCAAAAGTCTCTAATAACAAGAAAATGACGCTAGTCACTTTTTTGAAAAACAGTCTCTAGAGGGTCTGAACACTCGCTAAATACAGAGACAAAGTCGCTATGTTTGCAGAAAGTTAATATTTACCCAGCTAATTTCGGTGGAAATGCGCCAAGGTTTTTTTTTTTTATTACCCAGGTAAATGAGAAAAGTTCCTATAAAAATCCTGCATAGTTCTGCTGTAAAACAAGCTAAACAAGCATGCTCAATGCATTCTTCTCTGGTTTTGGTGTAGCAGTGATACAGCGCCACATACAGGCGTGGCATATGTACCACAGCTTTTAGAGTAAGGATGAAGACATTTCCTGAAACGATGCCATGTTTTCTGAAAACTTTTTGAACAACAGCAACAAGGGAAAAAAGGTCGCATAAGTTCTGTTTTCTAACATATGTAATGTGTGAAGAGGAGAATATTGTGTTTGCTATATAATGTGTTTGCTATTTCAGGGACTTATAAAGTCAAACCATCACAGATTATTCCTGCAGGAGCAGCAGCAGCATCTTTGCTGAGGCTTCTCTACTTTCACCAGCACAGACACATTCCACTCATCCCAGAGTCCAGTTCGATCCTCGGCTCCGGTCGTCTACGATAAAACCTGCTTCACCTTTGCCACACATCCAGGGGAAAGAAAACAGACGGAGCAGGATATAAAATATCTCTGCAGGGAAGGATGGAGGGAGGAGGGAGGAGGAGCGGAGGGAGGTGAAGAATTGTCCCTCTGTGTGTTCACCTCCCATTTACTGCCTTTATTTATCTGCTGTGCAGCAGCAGCAGAAAGGCTGGATGGAGGAGGAGGAGGAGGAAGAGGAGGGTGGATTGCATGTTTTCCTCCTCTGCTCAGCCACTCTGTCTCCAGGCTGCCGGGGGGAGGAGGAGGAGGAGGAGGAGATGTGAAACCTGATCTCCATCCCTCTTTCCCTACCTCCTTGCTGGCTCCCTTCATCCCTCCTCCACCTCCTCCCAGAGAGCCTCGAGACTGCCGGAGTAATCTGATCCTCGGCCTCAGAGACTGGAAACGCACAGTCCAGGGGAGGCGGGGGAGGGAGGGAGGGAGGGAAAATAAAGAAATGGAGGAGGGGAAGGGAAGAAAAACAGGAGAGAGGGATAGAAATAGAGCAGAGCAAGGAGAGAGAGAGATCCCCGAGCTTGGCCTCCAAGACTGGAAACACTCCCTGGAGAGAAGAAAACTGAGAAGGAAGAAAAGAAGTGACGGAGGAAAAAAGAGAAACAGAGATGGAAAAGAGTGAACTTTAAGAAACGAGTGCAGCGAAGAAGCAGCAAAGCAAATACTATAACAAATATATGAGAAGAAACATGATCCAGGTCTCCTTTCCTGTATTTTCATTTTGTTCTCAATTGTCTTGTTTACGACTGCAACTGAAGATTATTTTCAAAATCACACAGTTGTTTGGATCCTGAAAAATGTTGGTCAGTGTTTGTCAAACCTGGAAATGATGATGTTTCTCAAATGTCTTGTTTTTGTCCACAAACCAAAATGATTCAGGTTTTAATGATTTCTTTGTTTATATGGAGCAATGAAACCAGAAAATATTCACATTTCATAAACAAAAAGTGCCCAAAAGCACATCTCAACCCACACACGCTCGCAACATGGCAAAGTAGTGCCTTGCTCAATGACACCACAGCATCAGCGGGAAATCAACCACAAAATTACCCTCACAAATTCATAACATAACAACACAGCCAATAGGATCTCATCTAAAAAAGCAACAACACACTGAAAAGGAGTCATAAAAAGACATAAAAAGATGCAGGTTTGAAACTTAAAGGGGCAACACACAAACTTTCATGTCACCACTTGTTTGGTCAGTGTCATAAAGACCAAGCAGTCAAAACTCACTCAACCAAAGACTCACTTGATAAAATCTGCACCAGCTTCAGGCTACAATATCTGAAGAACATGTTCACGTCTTTATCCCACTGTTAGACAGACTTTTACAACAGGAAACTGAAGTTTGTAAACCACTCACTCTTCCACACCAAAGTCCATAGAGAAAATGAGTGATTTTAGCTCACAGGGACACAGGAGCTGCTGGTCTACTGCTGCCTCGTGTGGTCACTTTGTGTCACTGAGGTAAATCTGATTAAAGTATTTCAAACACAGAATTTTACAAAATAAGACATTTGAACTTACTGATGGAGGCAGCAGTGGATCAACAACTCCTGTGTGCTGTGATGTAAAATCGCTGGTTTTCTCTATGGACTTTGGTGTGGGAGAGTGAGTGGTTTACAAACTTCAGGTTCCTGAGGTTTCAGTTCACTGAATCTACATCATTTTAAGTCTACAATACATTCAGAACATGTTTGCGTCTTCATCTCACTGTTAGACAGACTTTCCCAACAGGAAACTGAAGTTTGTAAACCACTCACTGTCCCACACCAAAGTCCATAGAGAAAATCAGTGATTTTAGCTGACAGGGACACAGGAGCTGCTGGTCTACTGCTGCCTCGTGTGGTCACTTTGTGTCACTGAGGTTAATCTGAACAAAGTTTTTCCAAAGCCGAATTGACAAAATAACACATTTGAACTTACTGATGGAGGCAGCAGTGGATCAACAACTCCTGTGTGCTGTGATGTAAAATCGCTGGTTTTCTCTATGGACTTTGGTGTGGGAGAGTGAGTGGTTTACAAACCTCAGTATTGCAGGAGGAAAAAACGATTTTTAGCTCTTCAACAGAATGCATCATATAAAATCTATGTCAGTCTAAGTCTACAGTATCTTAAGAAGGTGTTCACGTCTTTGTCTCACTGTTAGACAGACGTGTCCAACAGTTTCTTCATGCGATCACTTTCCTGGATGAGAGCAGCACCAGTGAATCAACCTTCAGGACCGAGAGTATTCTGGATGACCGTTCAGAGACTGTTCACGTATTAAATCATTTATTTAACGAAATTTTTAAAAAGTCAAACAATACTGCTTAACTGTAAACTAGCTTTGCTCCTGTCATTTTCATGGATTTCACATTTTTGAACCTGATTGTAATAAATTTGACAAGTTGCCAATGTGTTGTGGATTTTGTCTTTGTTAGGCCCAGACGTCCTGAGAGGAGACTGAGGACCAATCAGAGACGTCCTCCTGCAGCCAAAAGGACACCAATGACTGGACTGACTGGAGGGCATCATCATCATCATCATCATCATCACAGGTGGATGAGGACGTGCATCATTACAGAGCAGTGAAGATCCTCTCAGTGGAGGAAAATCCACTTGTGTGGCAGAAGGACAACCAGAATTTTAACCGTCAGTCACACAAATCTGCAGTGCAACAAGTTTGGTTCTCTGAAGAGAAGAGGTGTTCATTTGTTTACTTAATTTATGGTTGATGACACATAGAGCACGTTTTTCCCCTAAACTTAAATGGTCTCCACAAATGAGTTTAGTTCTATTTATTGTTTTTTGTTTGTTTCAGAATGTGGAAATGAAAAGCTTCAGCCATTTATTTATTTATACTTATATTGTTGAATTAAGTGTTTTAATAATAAATGGTCCAGTTTTTGTTTTCAAACCCCGCACCCAAAAAAAGTATATTATATATATATATATATATATATATATATATACACACCCATCACTAAGTCATATAAGTAATGTATCAGCGACATTTAAAGCATTTCACCTAATATGATGTAAAACAGAATGTGTTCATATCCTACATCGTCACATCAGTGCTGCAAAACACTGTAAATATAAATAAATTGTCAGTATGGTTTTCACAACCGTGGAAAGTTGTTTTCTTCTATAGTAAGGAGGGAATTTCACCTGGAGACTCATTGGATTCCAGGCCGTGGACTGGACTGGACTGGACTGGACTGCAGCAAATGTTTCAGTCTGTGTCTGCAGAGTCAGTTAAAGCCATTTTCCCACTAACAGACTCCAGCAGCATTAACTGGACTTTTCATGGACACTGGTCTGGTCCCAGTACCGGGGTTCCAGTACAGAGGTCAGGACCTGAACACGGTCTCCTGTCATCGTACAAGAATAGATCTCACACACACAGGTTTGTGCAGCTATTCTTCTCAGGACTCTGCATTGACTTCCATTCATTTAAACAGACTAAACAAAGCCGTATCACTAACCTTAACCATAACCAGTCCTTAACTTAACCAGTTCCTCAGAAATGAGGTTCTGCCTCATTAGGACCAGGTTTTGGTCTCACAGACTAATCAGTGGACAAAGAGATGCAGTGTTGGAGACATAAAATGGCGTCTTTGTCCTCACTTCTCTTTTGTGGTGCATCTGTTACCTGAAGGTGGCAGCAGCAACAAGCATTTACTCTGAAGAGTGAAGGGCATTTACCAGGGTCCTTGAATGCATCTCCTTAGCTGTTTTTAACGGTCAATAGAAATCGAGTCTGCCGATGACCAATAACTAATGTGACCAGCAGCTCGTGTGTCCCCACGAGCTGAGATTAGAGGCGGGAGAACTCATCTATTTTCCGATATATATCATGATTCTCTATGAAACGATTATGAATTATTATGAAAAACCCCAGAATTGGAAAATAAATAAAAACAAAACAGTGCTTTCGCGCGTCATTGCGTTCAAAACGCCTGAACCAATGATATGTGTCACCTCATAAACTTTAGCAAAGATGGCTGCACAACAGCTATCACTGAAGTGGAAAATCCCACCAGCGTAATCTGGATTAAAAGATGACATGTGGAAACATTGAAGTGTGGGGGGAAGACGTGTGCTGGACAAAAGACACACAATATGTAAGACAAAACAACCAAACTAAAATACTTCAGCAAAAAGAACATGACACGTTAGCGCCCCCTGGAGGTGGAGGATAAAGACAACAGAGAACGCTTTAGCAAGCAATGTTAGATTTTTGTCTCTTTCATTGGTTTCCAATAAAATATGTTGTTCCATTTTGTATTAATAAATGTCAATGGAAGTAAATACAATTCATTATTGATTGACAGATCCTTAAATACTCTGTTATCGTTGCCTTCGGAGTCGCAATCGAATCCAATCACGAGGAAGCTAAAGTTTAAATGACCGATTGTCTCTATGGACTTGCAGGTTTAATAAACACAAACACACTGAACTACCCCTTTAATACAACAATGAACTGAAGTGAAAGAATGATTTAATATGAATAAAAGTCTGGAAAAGTGATGCTGGCATATTTAAGTCTGATACAGGCAAAGAAACAATTGAAGCTGAGGCCTTTTTTCCCCTTGCACAGACGTTGACACAAACACTTCCGTGTTCTTCATTATTGCCTTTTTATTATCATTAATATGAGAGAAAATGGAAAATCAGCAGCGTCGCTTGACAAAATGAGAAACATAAAGACGCCATTTTGAGCCTTAAGAGCTTCAGATTCTATTTTCTCTGCTAAACGTGAGTGAAGACATTTCAATTTCTTTTCTTTTTTTTAAAAAAAGAGATGACAAAAATGTTTTACTCATGAAAACTGCGGAATTTAAATTCATATTTTGTCTCCGTCTCTGTCTCACCCTCTCTCTGAGGTCCAACTGTCTGTCCGTTATTTCAGTAACACAGATTCTGGGCTTGGCTGTGGAATGTACAGCTGTCTGGCATATGGATAATGGTAGATTTTAATTTCTAACACCACACACACGCTGGTTTCCATGACTTCAGAGGACATTCCATTGACTTCCATTCATTTCCTGCAGACTTACTCTAACCTTAACCATAATTACTAGTGTCCTAACCCTAACCCTGACCCTACACACACACACACACACACTGCTCTCTCTCTCATTGGTGGAGGGAGGAGAACAAAACTACACAATGAAAGTAAAAAAATTGTATTGTTTGTATTCGTGTTGTATTGTAAGTATTTTCCTGTGACTTCAGTTTTAAACACTCCCACGTTCAGATTAATGAAGGAGAGCAGTGAAGGAAAAGTCAATAAGTCAGCAAGTACATGATTAATCCTGTCATCATCATCATCATCACCACAATAATGTAGATCATCCAGTTTTTACTGGAAAATGAAACAGCTGATGGATCATCGTCTGGTTACCAGTCAAAATACACAAGTTAACAAAGAGCCAGTAACACACAACTAATGAACAACACACATTAAAAACATTAGTTAACAAAGAGCCACACCACTAACTAATAACATACAACTAACTAATATTCAACTAATGAACAACACACATTAAAAACATTAGTTAACAAAGAGCCACACCACTAACTAATAACACACAACTAACTAATATTCAACTAATGAACAACACACAATAAAAACATTAGTTAACAAAGACCCACACCACTAACTAATAACACACAACTAACTAATATTCAACTAATGAACACACAATCAAAATATACAAGTTAGTATGTTTCTGCACCAATGACAACTAACTAGTTAAACACAAATAAAGTTACAGTTAATTTTTAATTAAAAAAAAAAACTCTCGTGTTATAACTAACCATAACGTCAACAATGACGTCACCTGTGACATTTGACGTCACTTTACATGTAAACCTCCGATGCTAACTGACGAGCTCAACAACAAAAACACGTAACTCGACAGAGTTGACGCGGTAAATAAGTGAAAAGTTTAGAAACACGCACACGCAACATCTTATTTAAACACATTTAACTGAACACGTTTCCGTGTTTTTAAGTCAAATAAACTCACGCGCCGAGGCTAAAACAAGCTAATTTAGACTATTAGCACTTTAGCTCGCTGGCGTCGTTTGAATTTATTTTAAAAAACGGTGAGAATTATGGTTAAAAGTAACGGACAAAGTCCATGGTTTTTAAACTTCAGTGCGAATAAACCACTCAGTCTTTAATATAATAACCGTGTAAAGTGGGCAGCGACGTTAGCTAAACTGAGGAATGCGACTAAAACTGCGTGAATATTTACAGCATTTAAATACAATTTCAGTGACGATTCACGCATTAGTCGTAGCCTTGCGTGATTTTTAAAAATTAACAATTAGTTTTAATATTTATAAAAAACAAACAAACAGCAGCAGCGGGAGAATACTAACTTTTTTGGGCACGACAAAAACTAAAGGGATCCGTCTATCACCTGAACCCAACACACACACACACACACAGACAAAATCTGTTCACGGAATTCCCAACGGTTAATGGTAAATTAATACAAAAACCAGGTCAAACAAAACGCCAAACTTAAACACGCAATAACAGCTTAAAATAAAGAGCGTTAGATGAAGTTAAAACACAACAGCGGGGTTATTTGTGTTTGTTTCCGAGCGGCAGATGAAGAAAGAGCGGACGGTGAGACGGAGAGAGTCGGGTTCTCACCAGGACATAGTCGGGCCCGGAGTCGGAGCCGCAGACAGGGAGGGAGTGAAGTTGAGGATCGATCCCGCTTCTACGTCTCTTCACCCCGGCTTCTTTCACAGTCGCTCCCGTGGACGTGGCGCTGACTTCGGCGCTATTTCATCGCAGTAAATCCACACTGTTATAATCCCACTGGGGGGAAAAACACTGTTAAATTAAGTTCCCCGCGAATCCTCAGCTTATTCTTTTTTCACTGCGTGCTCTCTCGCTCTCTCTCTGTTTGATGATGGAGGGGTTAGAATTCCAGCCGCTCAGAGATCGTCTCCGGCTGTAGCGATGCCTCACTCTGTGGCTCCAAATACTCGGGGACAGTTTACATTTCAATCGATACCGTCACTCAACATCCGGTGTCGCGCGACATCCAGAGGTGTCTTTACTTTTCTAACTCACGACAACATGCTCTGATTCACTTTATTGTTCCGTGGCGCTGTGGCTTAGTTGGTTAAAGCGCCTGTCTAGTAAACAGGAGATCCTGGGTTCAAATCCCAGCAGTGCCTTTAATGTTGCCTCCTAATGTTATAGTCCCAAAACTCCATTATGTGATTCACTTAAATCCGATATTAAATGACAGGTTGTGTTCTACTCAGAAGTCGTAAGTGGAATAAAACTTCGACGGTACTATTTGTACGAGTGGCGGCCATGTTGGAATCCTAAGTCACGGGTTAACACACCGACCTTTCCGCCATGACGGGGACATTCCCGTTTAAACTTCCGACCAGGAACTCGGACATTCCGACTACAACTGAAACGCGCTGATAAATCACCTGCTAGCACCAGTATTTCTCATGATTGTTTTTATTTTTGGTCCCCCCAAAAATAGGATTCCAAGATGGCTGCCACTCGTACAAACACTGCTACTTTTACTGTTACTGTACACGAAAACTACAATATTTGTCATGATTGTTTTTATTTTTGGTCCCCCAAAACTGAGGCAGAGTGAGAGCTCTTTGTTCTTCCCTTTGCTCTGTTTCCAATCACTGCTGAACTGATCAGTCCCGCAGACTGAAGCGGTTCAGGCGCCCTCTAGTGTTCGTTAAAGAAACAACAGGCCAGATTCCACAAGTCATTTACAATAACTACTTCATTTACTACTAATAATAAATAATAAATACTCACTCACTCATCTTCTACCGCTTTGTCCTCCACATGAGGGTCGCGGGGGTAAATAATAAATAATAATAATGAAATTATATATTTTTGGGTGTTTGTGTAATTCCATATTGCAACTCTTTAGTCTGAATTACAAAATAAAGATGACACATGAACCAAACATAGAAGTGAAAGAGGAACTTTTCATTTTACTGGCTGAAACAAGTTTTGTTTTTCCAACTCAAAAAATAAAAACTTAATGTTGTAATTTTAAAGAAAAATAATTAAAACCTGAGCATTTGTGTTTATACAACTCACAACCTGGGCTTAAAATGTTAAAAATCACAATTTTATCACACAGATTCAGTGACAAACAGAGATTTAAAGAATATAGTTGGTTATAAAAAAAAAGAAAAATGTAAATTAAAACTTTTTTTTAGTATTTTTGAACATTATTTCTGGCATGATGACTGGATTGAGAAAATATTCAACAGATTCATCAATAATGAACACTTTTAGCTGTAGCCCAAATATTTGTATTTATTTGGGTTGATATTGTTACCCATACATGTGTGTTTTAAGTTCAGTGTGTCACATTTTTCATCATCATAACTTTACCTTTTGTCGTTTTGTTATTGTTTGTGTAAGTTTTTAAATTAAAACGTTTGGTTTACGCAGCTTTGTAACGTCGCGTTCCATTTATATCGGAAGTCGGAAATGGGAGTGACGTCATCCATGTTCCACGACGTTCCAGGTGAGAAGTCGGAAACATATCTTGGGCTAACCACTGTTAGCAGTACCGGTGCATAACAAAGCATAAAAAGGCCGCCATCTTGGAATCGCAGTTCAGAAAGGACGAGTATCTACTTTAACAAAGGGCCTTGATTTACAGAGGCGGCCATCTTGTGCTGCTTTGTCGTGTGTTTAGATTCTTTTGAAGCATATCTTTACTTTACTTTACATTTTTGGTGTGCGAAGGCCACCGTAGTCACCTCCGCGTGTTAACGTGTGTGATCTCACCAGTAGATGTCACCAATTCTTACAAAAGAAACAATGAAAACAACAAACGCACAAATGTTTCCGAGTGATTGAAGTGCAATTTATTCAACTTCAAATATTCAAAACCTGTCAATCAAACGAAGTAGAGCAGCTGACACTGTGACATCATCACAACATGAGCCGTGACATCATCACAACATGAGCCGTGACCTCATGACCTTCTTTCCCACTCAAACCAGTTCAAACACTTGGTATCAGGTTAAACAGCTGAGTCAGTGCTTCTGACACAAACTAACTAATGCTAACGTTCATGCGGCGACAAACTGTGGCACACTGTTCTGCATGCACACACACACACGCACGCACACACGCACACACACACTGGTTTCCATGACTTCAGAGGACATCACATTGACTTCCATTCATTTCCTGCAGACTTACTCTAACCTTAACCATAATTACTAGTGTCCTAACCCTAACCCTGACCCTAACCTTAACCTAACCCTAACCTCAGCCTAACTTTAAAACATGTCTTCACCTTAAAATGGAGTCATTTACGTTATGGGGACTTGATTTTTGTCCCCATGAGGAAGACAAGTCCCCATAATGTGAGTGTGGAGACACATTTAGGTCCCCACAACATGAGGAAGACCAGCCACACACACACACACACAAAATCACACACACTGTATAAAATATTCAGAGTAAAAACTGTACACCAGCACACAGACTGTGTGTGTGTGTGTGTGCTGGTTACTGAGTGATGTTAAAGGGATAGTTCATGTTTTTCCAAGCGTGGTTGTATGAAGTACTGACACAGTGTCAGTGTTGAGCCGTGCCATTAGCGCCCCCTCAGGTCAGATTTTCAACTCGTAAAGTTGCAGCAACCTCTACAACCCCCGGCATAGGATTCCAAGATGGCTGCCACTCGTACAAGCACTTCTACTTTTACTGTTACTATCACTTCTGTTGTATTTGTTTCACATTAAATCGGTTGTAAACGTAGTAGTAGACATGTTTCTATGCTGTTTGTGCAAAATATTATGCAGAATGTGGCATTGCTAACAATGGCTAGCCCAGGCTACGTTTGTATCCGGTTTTTTTCCCAACTTCTCTACTCTGATTTCTGATGCAAATGGAATGTAGCATCAATCTCACTGAAAACATGGCTGCCAACAGTGACACAAGGCTAATTTTACAGATTTTAGCCACTTAACAAAAGAGTCAGCTAATAAAATCGCCATCAGTTTAAGTCTACAATATCTTAAGAACATGTTCACGTCTTTATCTCACTGTTAGACAGACTTTTCCAACAGGAAAGTGAAGTTTGTAAACCACTCACTCTCCCACACCAAAGTCCATAGAGAAAATCAGTGATTTTAGCTCACAGGGACACAGGAGCTGCTGGTCTACTGCTGCCTCGTGTGGTCAATTTGTGTCACTAAGTTAAGTCTAAATTAACTATTTCAAAAGCTGAACTCACAAAATAAGACATTTGAACTTAGTGATGGAGGCAGCAGTGGATCAACAACTCCTGTGTGCTGTGATGTAAAATCACTCATTTTCTCTATGGACTTTGGTGTGGGAGAGTGAGTGGTTTACAAACTTCACTTTCCTGAATCTATATCATCGTAAGTCTATCACGTCTTTATCTCACTGTTTGACAGACTTGTGAAGTTTGTAAACCATGATTTACTTAAAACTGCCTGCTTGTGTCATTTGGTATTGAGACACAAGGGGGCGCTCACAGCAGCATCAACACCGACTACAGTGTGTGCCAGTACCTCATTCAACCACTCTTCAAAAAACACAAATTAAAACTATTTCTTTAAGGCACACGACACTGCAGGGAGACGGATGATGTGACAAATGTTAACGTTTTCTCACACAAACTATTGTCTAAAGTGAATCTGAGGCTCTTTTCACTGCAAAACCTTTAAAAACCAGGACGTTTTCTCACGTCAGTTAAAACTGTGTCACTGTAACGGTGAAATTATAAACTATATTCAATATTACGTCAATTATAACAAGATTTTTCATGTTATACTTGAAAAAGGTTCAATATTTTCTTTTTAAAAGGCTTGAGATGTGTTTATCTGTCCTTAAAAATTAATAAAAAAAAAAAAAAGAACTGAAATGTGTCACATTTCCTCAAAAGTAAACATAATGATTATTAGTTATTATTTATATTGGCTTAAAAAAGGGCAGATTGTACCAACATGAACAGAGATAATATTTTCATAACTTTTTGTGGACAATGTTATGATGACAATGACAATGATAAGTAAAAAAAACTAAAGGCAGCAGGTGAAAAGAGCCTGTGATTTAAAAAAAAATCTAGTTGTAACATTTGATAACATTTACAGTGTAATAAAAAAAAAAAGTTAGGCCAAACAAAAAGAAACTAATAATAATATAATAATAATGTGATGAGCACTGAGCGCAGCAGTGACGATACATTAGCTTTTCAATAAATATCACGCCGTCAAAAACAGTCAATAATAAATATGAAGTTCAAGGCGATTTGTTGCACTATGACTTTAACTACGGCCTGTAAAGTAAAACACATATCATCAGCGTAAAAAGAGACTCTGGGGCCCCGGGCAGAACGGGGCCGGGGGGCCCCAACATTAAACTGAACTAAACATGATTTTTGGTGTTGAAATTTTAACAATTACGAAAATAAATTAGGTAATTATCATAGTTAATATCATGACACTGCAACAGATAAATTAAAGTTTAGGGCTGTTCAGAATAAAAATAACATGTTGTAAAGATGCTAACACGGTTGATCTGATGTGAAAATCTTTACTAATGACTGGATTTCCTGAAAAAAATCTGAGTCATAGAAAAATGTCAGATATTAAACATGGCATAAATAATTATTAAGTATTCAAATTTAGTAGATTTTAGTCAAATAATCACATTTTAAAATTGTATTTAACTAAATCTTGTAAAATCAAATTCAATGAAATAAGTTTAAACATAAGGACAATATGGCGAGCTAATTATAAAATCATTGTTCACTCATTATAAATAAATCATTGTTGACCTTAAGAACATTTCTGTAGCTCCGCCCCCTTTCTCTGCCGATAAATGAAGCACAGCAGACGTTTGACCTTTACCTTCGCTCTCACTTCTACAAACACGTCAGATAAAAGGTTTCTTCTTCTTCTTCAGTTCAAACAGGTACAGTCAGACCACTTCACTCCAGACCAGCACCAGGTCTGACCCAGTCCAAGACCCAGTCCAAGACCCAGTCCAAGTTCAGACTGAGCAGAGGCAGCCATTTTCTCTTTCAAAGCAAAAAAAAAACAAAAACAAAAACAAACAAAATAGAAGCTAGTTCTTGTGTCTACACAGACGTCATGTTTCCAAACACTAAAAATTATTTTAAAAAATAATAATTCAAAATAGGCACAAAATGAGTCTGAGATGTGACAAAAAAAACATGTTTCATGTATGGAGTCTGGAGTGAGTCAATATTCAATAATCACAAAATCAATCCAGTTCAAAAAATGATCATAGGCTGATTAACATTTCTGCATTTGAGACAAAAGAGAAAAAACTAAATATAATATAACAACAAAATAAAAGTATTTATACCTAAATGTTTCTATCAGTAATAAAGTTTTATTGTAATATAAAAAAGACTAATTTGACATTTTTTAACACTTTATATTCTAAAATATGTAACAATGTAGCTAAAAGATGGAAGAAATAAAGGAAATTGCACATTTGAATTAAGATTGAGTCTAAATTAAATGAGCTGGGATTTTATATCATCTTTTACTTTCTTTTATTGATTTTATTTCTTTTTTGATGTAATTAGTGTCTATTATATATCAGGGTAAATGTGATTATTGTCAAGTTGTTAAAAAATTCAGCAGTCTATCATATTCTGCTGGTGTTTTTTGGCACATTTGAGACTCCGTACATGGATGAACTAAGCGTCACGTGGACAACCAGGTCGTTTCTGCTGGGAAACAAAAAAACAAAACAAAACTATGTTTCGTAATAAAACGAGCTAAAACATCGGGACCTTGAAGCCGAATCATCAGGCAGCAAAAAAAAAGACCGAAAAAGAAAAGTGTTTTCTTGGTAAAGAACTTCTGCGAACAGTCGTGGGCTTGTGCTCGACGTTGCATTGCAGTCAGCGGTGTGTCGCCCCCCTGTGGTGAAGCAGCAGATCACCGGGTGTTTACACGTTGATGGCGTGAGCGTGTTTCTTACACAGAGGTTTGTCTTTCTTTGAGTAGAAGGGTTGACCCTCCAGGTTCACGTGACACACCTGCACAACACGTGACACATGAAAATAAAAGGGTCAAATCAATGGGAATTTTCATGATGTTATTGAGTTGAAATGTTGCTAAAACTCACTGAAATCACTTTTTCTTAGATTTTGGTCAGAAAACAAACAAACAAACTTTTAAAAAAACTGCGATAAAAACTCAAATCTGTCATTTCGTCTGTCCAAATGTTAACATTCGCCTGTATGCTGACGACACCATATTATACACATGCAAACACAGAGCAAGAATCTGCCGCAATCGTCAGATCAACAGATGAACAGATCACTGGAAACTCAGACCGACAGACTGTCAGGCCATTTCTAACTGTCCAAACGTTAAAATCTGTCTATATGCCGATGACACTGTATTGTACACATGCAAAAACAAAGCAAGAATCTTCTGCTAGTCCATCATCTGCTATGATGCCGATGTCCCACTGACCCCAAAACAATTGTTTGTGATTGTTAGATCGACACATCAGCAGATCATCACATTATCGGAAAGTCAGGCCATTTCCAGAAAAGTTGGGACCTTTTAAAAAAAACTGCATCAAAAACTCAAATCTGAAATTTTGAAACATTAAAACAAATCTGTATGCTGATGACACTGTATTATACACATGCAAACACAAAGCAAGAATCTTCTGCTAGTCTATCATCTGATCATCTGGTATGACGCTGATGTTCCACTGACTCCAAAACACTTATTTTATCTCCACACATTAAAAAAATGTTTTTCTCTCTCCAGCCAGCAGAGGGCAAGCAACCATCTGTGGTGGTCAATACAGAGGAAGAGGGATGTGGAGGAACAGTTTAAATATCTTGGTGTGGATTTTGATTCAAATTTCACACATTATTAAATTCAACATGTCAAATAAACCTTATCTTAGATCATCAGACAAACTTTATTTACTAAACACAATTTAAGTTTGTCGGTGAAAACAGTTCAAATCTTTTAATTATTAACTAAACGTTAGAGTCATTCAACAAACTACAGACTTTATAGTTTTTATTGCACTTCACTAAGTGTTCCGACCTTTATGGAAGTGAGTTTTGTATAGTGTACATCTAACTATAGCAGAAGCAGCAGGTTCTTACGGCGCAGACGAAGCAGGTGTCGTGCCAAGTGTGACCCAGAGCCTCGATGAACTTATCGCCAGCTTCCACGGGAAAGTCACAGCCGTGACACTTGGTGCTGAAGAGGGCGACGTAATCTGACACAGACGCAGACACGGGTTAGATGTGACCTCTGACCTTTCAACTCTGGAACATGTGTTTACAAGTGGAGCTAAAAACACCCAAAACAACATTTAATCATAGAAATAATAATGGGTTATATTTATCTATCTTAACTAGTGAACACCTGTCTATACTAGTTATCCAGCTATCTTAGCTAGTTAGCATATATCTTAGCTAGTGAACATCTGTCTATAGTAGTCAGTCATGTATCTTAGCTAGTTAGCATCTATCTGAGTTAGATAACATCTGTATATACTAGTTATCCATCTATCTTAGCTAGTCAACATCTGTCTATACTAGTTAGTGAGCTATCTTAGCTAGTTAGCATCTATCTGAGTTAGATAACATCTGTATATACTAGTTATCCATCTATCTTAGCTAGTCAACATCTGTCTATACTAGTGAGCCATCTGTCTATACTAGTTATCGTCTATCTTAGCCAGTTAACATCTGTCTATAATAGTTATCCAGCTATCTTAGCTAGTTAGCATCTATCTAAGTTAGATAACATCTGTATATACTAGTTATCCATCTATCTTAGCTAGTCAACATCAGTCTATACTAGTGAACACCTGTCTATACTAGTTATCCAGCTATCTTAGCTAGTTAGCATCTGTCTATACTAGATTAGTCATGTATCTTAGCTAGTTAGCATCTATCTGAGTTAGATAACATCTGTATATACTCGTTAGTCATGTATCTTAGCTAGTTAGCATGGATCATCTATCTCGGATGAGTCATGTGACCATGTGACACATGCTGACTCAGCACCTTTCTCACAGTATGGCTCCCCGTCCTCCATGTGGAAGAGGCTGTTTCCAAAAGGTTTGCCACAGGCTGCGCACACGAAGCAGGTGGTGTGCCACGTCTGTCGCAGAGCGTGCATCACTTCCTGTCTCACACACACACACACACACACACACACACACACACACACACACACACACACACACCGGAGAGGGAAACCATGTCCAGTTTAAAATAAAAATCTGTGTCAGGTGTGTTCTATCTTCAGGTGTGGACTATCTTTAGGTGTGGACTATCTTCAGGTGTGGACTGTCTTCAGGTGTGTTCTATCTTTAGGTGTGGACTATCTTCAGGTGTGGACTATCTTCCAGTGTGTTCTATCTTCAGGTGTGGACTATCTTCAGGTGTGTTCTATCATCAGGTGTGTTCTATCATCAGGTGTGTTCTATCTTTAGGTGTGGACTATCTTTAGGTGTGGACTATCTTCAGGTGTGGACTGTCTTCAGGTGTGTTCTATCTTTAGGTGTGTTCTATCTTCAGGTGTGTTCTATCTTTAGGTGTGTTCTATCTTTAGGTGTGTTCTATCTTCAGGTGTGGACTATCATCAGGTGTGTTCTATCTTCAGGTGTGGACTATCTTCAGGTGTGGACTATCTTTAGGTGTGTTCTATCTTCAGGTGTGGACTATCTTCCAGTGTGTTCTATCATCAGGTGTGGACTATCTTCAGGTGTGGACTATCATCAGGTGTGTTCTATCTTCAGGTGTGGACTATCATCAGGTGTGTTCTATCATCAGGTGTGTTCTATCATCAGGTGTGGACTATCTTCCAGTGTGTTCTATCATCAGGTGTGTTCTATCATCAGGTGTGTTCTATCTTCCGGTGTCTCACTGTCTCACCCCCATGACCTTGGTGTTGCAGCGAGCACAGGTCGGAGCGAAGAACTCCTCGTAGCAGTTCTCACAGTAAACGTTGTTCTGCTCCTCCACGAAGCTAACGTCAGCCAGCGACATGTGACAGTAGTGACAGTTAAACTCCTCCGGGTGCCACGAGCGACCGAGCGCCACCAAGAAAGGTCCCCTGGAAACAAGAGGTCATGTGACATGTCTACACCGTCAGCATCAGGTTTCTTTGATGACGACATGAAATATACAAATGTGAACACGTACAGTTTTACCTATGATGTAAATTATGAAGTAGATGTTTCAAATATTTGTAGGTCTTTGAAACTCTCCCACACCAAAGTCCATAGAGAAAATCAGTGATTTTAGCTCACAGGGACACAGCAGCTGCTGGTCTACTGCTGCCTCGTGTGGTCACTTTGTGTCACTGACGTAAATCTCAACAAAGGATTTCAAACACGGAAGTGACAAAATAAGACATTTGAACTTAGTGATGGAGGCAGCAGTAGACCAGCAGCTCCTGTGTGCTGTGATGTAAAATCACTGATTTTCTCTATGGGGTTTGGTGTGGGAGAGTGAGTGGTTAAGCTACAGACTTTAATTCAGTCTAATTCTTTTTAGTCAATCAAACTCTGATTAGAAACATATCACTTATAATCAGTAACGGGTACATTTCAATTAATTCATACTTTTACTTCTCATAGATAATTACAGTATATATAATCCGTATATAATTCCAGACAGTGAATGCTTTTAAACTACAGCAGCAACACAAAATTAATTTAATACACGTTAACATTGTTTTATTAAGATCATAAAATGATATAAAGTAATAATATATGAAGTAAAATGTAAAATTATTGAAAAGAAACATTCCTTACCTGATGACGCTGTTGCAGTGCGAGCACAGAGGTGTGCGGCTGCTGGCGGCAAATCTCTCTGCCCTCTGAGCCACGCCCCTCGCCACAGGAGGGAAGTTTGCAGGGCTGGGAGTGATGGGGGCGGGGCTAGGAGTGGCGGGCCCAGCAGGGGAGGGGTTGGGGATGTAAGGTGGAGGAGGGGGCGCGGCCTGGGGCAGCGGCGGCACCTTCATGGTGGTGGTGGTGGTTTTACCGGGGTCAAACTTATCTGCAAAGTTTGTGTCGCTCACCCACGGCGGTCGGTTAGCAGAGGCAGCGGCCGAAGAGGGAGGGGGCGGGGCTGACGTGGCAGCTGAAGGGCGGGGCTGAGGAGGGACAGGAGCTGGGACTGGAGCCGGAGCCGGAGCCGGAGCTGGAGCTGGAGCTGGAACTGGAGCTGGTAGAGAGGGAAAATGTTAAAGGTGCCTTCACATGACACATACAGGCTGCCAGGAAAAACACAAGGAAAATCAGATTTTAGCCACTTAAAGATCCAGTGTGTAACATTTAGCAGAATGTTGGCAGAAATAAATATACTGCCCATGAGAATAAGTGTATAAATGCTTTACAATAACAATTATTTGATTTTCGAAGCCTTAGAATATGACTCTTTCATGCACTTTAAGTCGTGGATCTATGGCAGCTTGAATTAAAAAACCAGGCATAGATTGTGTCTCAAAGGAGCAACTTGCTGAGAGAGTGAAAGAGAGGAGGGCATTGTTAATATCCTTTCTGGTCTGTGAAGGCCACCGTAGTTCTCTGACACATTTCAAAGAGGGAGGAGTCCTATGTTTAGTAACAATCTGCAGTTTCACCAGTAGATGTCACTAACTCTTATACACTGGACCTTTAAGTTTAAGTCTAAACGTGTTTGTTGTTTTATCTTTTCTTCCGACAGAAAGTGAAGTTTGTAAACCACTCACTCTCCCACACCAAAGTCCATAGAGAAAACCAGTGATTTTAGCTCACAGGGACACAGGAGCTGCTGGTCTACTGCTGCCTCGTGTGGTCACTTTGTGTCACTGAAATAAATCTAAATTAAGATTTTTAAATGCTGAAGTGAAAAAATAAGACATTTGAACTTACTGATGGAGGCAGAAGTGGATCAACAACTCCTGTGTCCCTGTGAGCTAAAATCACTGATTTTCTCTATGGACTTTGGTGTGGGAGAGTGAGTGGTTTACAAACTTCACTTTCCTGTTGGAAAAGTCTGTCTAACAGTGAGATAAAGACGTGAACATGTTCTGAAGATATATTTCATTAAGTTAATTTTTTTGATAAGCAGCATCAGCAGGGGGCGCTCTCACCAGGCTGGGCGGGGTAGATGCAGGCGGTGCTCACCACCTTCGAGGAGGCGGAGCCAATGGGGATCTGAATGGAACTCTGCTGAGTGGGCGGGGCATGTTGCATCGGGGGCTGATGGTACTGCTGTGGGGGTGGCTGGTACTGTTGGGGGGGCGGCTGGTACTGCTGTGGGGGCGGGGCCTGTGGTGGTTGATGCATGGCAGGAGCTTGAACGTGCTGACTGAAGATGAAGGAAAAACAAAACTGACATGAATGCAACAAAACAAATATCTCGAATCCATCAGATCCTTTTCTCAAGTGACTTTTGATATTTCCTGGTAAATAATACAAAAACTAGAATTTAGCCAAAAAAAGAGAGACTAATAACGAGTAAAACATGACACAGAAAAAAACAAAAAAGAGAGCCAGGTCCTGGGCAGATTCATGAATACTGTAGTTGTTAGCAGGGAAGTCTTTATTGTACGTACTATTATGTGGGAGCACCATGAAGCAGGTCCTAATGTTGATATACACGCTCAAAAGAACAGTTTGTGTTTGAATAATTCAAATAGCAGAGGTGTGAGTTCAGTAAAAACATGGCTGCCAGTGAGGACAACAGAAAACAAACACAGATAGCTAAAGACTGACCTGATAAAATATAATAAAATATCCTAAGAACATGTTCATTTCCTCACGTGAGAACATGTTCTCACGGTTAGACAGACTTTTCCAACAGGAAACTGAAGTTTGTAAACCACTCACTCTCCCAGACCAAAGTCCATAGAGAAAATCAGTGATTTTAGCTCACAGGGACACAGGAGCTGCTGGTCTACTGCTGCCTCGTGTGGGACTTTGGTGTGGGAGAGTGAGTGGTTTACAAACTCCAGTTTCCTGTTGGAAAAGTCTGTATAACAGTGAGATAAAGACGTGAACATGTTCTTAAGATACTGTAGACTTAAACTGATGTAGATGTAATTCAGTATGTAAGTGGCTAAAATCAATTTTTTTCTGTTGTCCATGGCTGGTTCGCAGCACAGTTGTATGTAACGCACTGATAATGTGAAAGTATCTCCTATGACTGAACTCAGAAAATGTAAACTATCCCTTTAAAAACCCTAAACATGGTTTGACCAAACAAAATAATAATATGCTACTTTCGTACATAAGTTTCAGGATTCACAGCAGAAAAGCAACAACAGGAACAGAAGGTCCTGACTGTTAACACTGAGAGACATGATGAAAATGATGAAGCTGTTATGTGAAGCAATGAACCTGCACTGCCAGGGTTAGAGGTTCAATTCCCATCTCCTCTTGTAAAGATAAAGGCCTCAATCTGTTCGACAAAGTTTAAATCGGAGCTTAAATGTTTCCACTGTCAGCGTTTCTCAACTGCGACCTCCGGTGGTTTTGCTTTCTTGGGACTGAAGATAGTAAAATTTAGACAGGACTGAACACAAACTGAGGCCCTTCTTGGACTCAACTTTCTCTGAGGAGTTTCAGTAAAAGAAGCCGTAGTTTAATGGCAGATGATGAAGATTATGATGACATGTAGCGTAGGCAGCGTGTGGATGACGAACTGAACGCTAACACCCTGCAGACGTTCGTACCTGGAGATCGTCGATTTGTGCTGGAGGCTGTAACCAGCAGTCGACTGTCGCATCAGGCTGCAGGTTCAAAGATGACAACACCGGGTGTTACCATGACGATCTGCAGGCTAGCTACACTTGTACAGCACTGCCGATCAGGAATGGGACGATACACCATATTATTGTATTTTGAGAAAATAAAATTTTGTGATTGACGAAAGTGACGTGAAGACACTGTCACCAACACGCAGTCCTAGTGTTTTATTTTGAAGTGCTACGGCAGGAAGTCCACATTTTTCCAGTTATTCTCAGACCTCGAGATTTAAAACAATATTATTTAATAAGACTCCTGTTTTTTTCACTGCAAAAAGTTCATTTTCTTTAGAACACCTTAACGCTTTCTGGCAACGTTACGGATATTCATCCAGATTTTCTGACAGTTCACAGATTAGAAGGCTCCGCCCATTTACATTAAGAATAAAAACTACTGCGTGTTATATTTTCATAATTATTTTTGGTGGAGATAATCATGAAAATAAATTTTCATATCGTCCCATTCCTACTAATGATATTTATCCACCCCGCCATCCATCCATCCATCCAACTAAGCATCCATCCATCCATCCATCCATCCATCCATTCATCCATTCATCCATCCATCCATCCAACTAAGCATCCATTCATCCATCCATCCATCCAACTAAGCATCCATTCATCCATCCATCCATCCATCCATCCATCCATCCATCCATCCATCCATCCATCCATCCAAGCATCCATTCATCCATCCATCCATCCATCCA
>JAFBJR010000429.1:8474770-8479770 GCA_016785285.1 Brachirus orientalis
GACACACACACAGACACACACACACAGACACACACACACAGACACAGACACACACACACAGACACACACACACACACACACACAGACACACACACACAGACACACACACACACACACACACACACAGACACACACAGACACACACACACACTCACAGCTGTGTCCTCGACATAAAAAGAGTCAAAGTCACTCAGCCTTGCACTGAACTCACTTGACCTCACATTTCTTCCCAGTAGGTGGCGCTAATGAGGCCAATAAGGACGCTGAGATGTGAGTAGAAATCTTTGGAAAAGCACAAAAACATTTTTGTCTTCGTCAGTCTTTTCCCACCAAAGTAAGACAGCGCCACCTTCTGGACTGGAGAGTGTTGAACATGCAGGTCGTGAACGTCCGCGTAAACGGTTGACGTATGGAACATCGGAAGAGTTGCAGACACTTTTTTGACTTTAGCATTTATTTTCAAATAATGACATTTGTTTTGTAGACAAACTTGAAGAGATTTTGTGTTTCCATGGTTACGACCCAAAACACTGACTGATGATAAAGACAATGTCGTCTTCTTCTTCTTCTTCTTCATGAAAGTTTTGTACATCTCACACTTTAACGATGTCGTCCAACAGATTTGACAGAATTAACTTCAAATTTGTTCTCCGTCATCTAAAGAACGTTGAGATGAAACGTTGATAAAAGTTTGTGTTTTGGTCTGAGCATACAACACTAAATTGTTATGTATGTCAGTTGTGCATCCGAACAAAGCTTCACAGTCACAGTGCCACCTGGTGGTGACAGGTAATATCACATATAATCAAACACTGTTACCGTGGCAACGCAGCAAAACAATTGATGCAAATGATGAAATCTTTACCAGACGTCCCGTGTGAAGACAGTCTAATCCTGAACACACCAATGTTCACACATAGTCACAGCGCCACCTAATGATGGCAAGAAGTTCCTGTAACGTGATCGTTATTCGTACAATCTGTGCGTATCAGCAGCTAGCATTAACGTCATCCAAAGGTTACGCTTCTCTGTTGTTGTTTTTGTTTTTTTTGTTTTTTGTTTTTTTGACAAATGTTTATAAAAACAACATTTTTGATTTTCATCGTCGGACAAATTTGTGCAGTCGTTACGTTCAATAAATTGTATCAGGAACAACACTGACTACGTTCAAAACCTACGTTAAAAACGTGTCAAGTGAAAGCGTGACAGGTTTTCCAGCCCATGTGATTGGAATAAAATCACATTTGATTGGTTACCTGTGAGGGGCGGGGTCAGGCGAACAGGGGGCGAGGTCCGGAGGCTGCACGTTAACGGGCGGTGCAGTGGAGGCGGAGCCAGTACGTGTCGGAGCATGCTCAGTAGAACTACAGCACACGGAGGGTGGGGGTGGGGTGCAACGGTAAAGAGAGAGAGGGAGAGAGAGCACACAAATGTATACAGTATATACATTTACACACACACACATGCGGCTGATGACAGTATATAAACTGTATCATTATACATTAGTTATAGATTAGTTAAAGGAAGGAAAAAAAAAAACATCATGCAAAAATCAAAATACTCCTTTTTTGCTCAGTTTGATGTGAAATTATTTATTCATTTTTTCTTCAGTTTTTATTCGAGAACAATAAAGAAAACAAACAAACAAACAATAAATATTATCACCATGTTTTTTTTGTTTCCAAAGCAAACAGGAAGTGTCATTATAATAATGCCACTTGATTTATATAAAACACACATGCTGTTTTGGGTTTATTTGAATTTATATCCCACCTCATTCATGTTTTTAAGGGTTATTTACAGGCAAATACGGCATTTAATCCATTTATTATGTTAAATTTCTCATTCTTCATTATTTGTGATTATTTGTAATTAATATTAACACTGTATTTTCTCTCCGATGTAAAGAGGAAGCTCTTGGTGTTCCGTAACCATGGTTACCCCCTCATTTATATAAAATATTTAAGCTGTTTTAGGGTTATTTTAATCTAAATACCAAACCTCCTACTGTTTTTAGGGTTATTTAATATAATTATAATAAATGGAGGTACTAATACAATTAATCATTTATATAAATTGTTTATTATGTTAAATTCCTTGTTCTTTGTGATTACTTGTTATAAAATCACCTCGTGAAAGGTATGACACTTGGGGATCGTACCTTTTTCATTACCATGGTTACTCCTTAGTTTATGTCGAATATACAAGCTGTTTTGGTTATTTTTGAATTTGTGAACCCCCCATCTACTGTTTTTAGCGTTATTTTTGACAAATAAACCATTTTATTTTTATGTTCTTGTGTTAATGTTACTGTCGTTGATTTATCTTTGTAATTTTTTTAGCTCGTAAAGTGGTTTTGTGTGAGTCGTATTTGTAGAATTTCACTTTTCTTCTTCTTCTTCTCCAGAGACAGGGTTGACAAGAGGAGAAAAACAACAACCTCAGTCTCTTTATTGGCAAAATAAAAGCCCGACCTCTGCTCAGCTATCGATTGACGTTGAGTCATGGTGCAGCGTATGGAGTCTGACCAGGGAACGGCCGTTTGGTTTTATTCCAGGAGGAAGCAGCAGAGATCGATTGGACATAATGGAGGGATGATTAAATAAGTGCAGGAGGAGAGAGCAAGAGAGAGAGCTTCATCCATTAATGGTGAGAGAGCAGCAGCAGCAGCATCAGCATCAGCATCAGCATCAGCAGCAGCATCAGCAGCAGCAGCATCAGCAGCAGCATCAGCGTCAGCATCAGCAGCAGCATCAGCATCAGCATCAGCATCAGCAGCAGCATCAGCATCAGCATCAGCATCAGCATCAGCATCAGCAGCAGCATCAGCATCAGCAGCAGCATCAGCGTCAGCGTCAGCAGCAGCAGCAGCAGCAGCAGCAGCAGCAGCAGCAGCATCAGCAGCATCAGCATCAGCATCAGCATCAGCAGCAGCATCAGCATCAGCATCAGCAGCAGCAGCAGCAGCAGCATCAGCATCAGCATCAGCATCAGCAGCAGCATCAGCAGCATCAGCAGGAGGTTACAAGAATAAAAGACAGATCTCTGCACTGCAAAAACTGATTTGCAAAAAAAGGCAAAAATAAGCCTCGTTTCTGGGATGTTTTTTTTTATTGCCCAAAAAATTGTTTTGCACAAGAAAAAATTATCTTATTTTAAGAAAAAATGTACAGGGAGTTTTTGTCATCAAAAAGAAAAAAGAATCAAAAAGATCTACTCTCATTAGACACTTTAAATTATTTTTAAATGACTTAAAGGCAGAAATGTGACTGTAGATGTTTTTTACCTAAATTTACTTTTATTGTTCTGACTGGAAAAATAGCTGATTGTGTGATTTCACACAGCATTTGGTATATTTATGTATAATTGTATGAAGATTTATGTATTTTTATGCTCAAATAGTTATATCCGTGCCCTAAAATGTTGCACTGTTGCCAGGACACTTTAGCAAAAAAGATATTTAATCTCACTTTTAATCCTGGTTAAATATAGGGTAAATTTAAAATAAACAAGCACCAACCCCTTTTTAAATTTCCTTTCTGTACCAGTTGTTAAAAACAATTATTTAGTGTCATTGATTTAATTAAATCTGAACTTGTTTATTTAGTTTGAATATTTTTGAACATTTTTATTGTCCACTCATGTCTTTTTTATTTGTCTGTTTTCACTTCTATTTGACTTTTTCTGGGATGTTATCTAACTCCAGCTGACTCAGTCCTGCAGCTCCCTCTCCTGGTAGAACCTGGTCATCACATCATATATTTTTTTAATGTTCACATAAGAATCTGAAATATTTTACTAATCAAAAGCCTCAAAGTTTGATTGAACAGTATTAATTAGCACTCCATTTTTCACTCACTCTGGACATTTTCATTTAAATTTTATTGCCTGTTGCTTAAAAGATTCAAATAAAAATCTGTTTAATATGTAAATGATTAAAAAATATGACGATAAAAATGTTATTACGTCTTTAATATTTTTCTTTAACTTGAAGTAAAACATCACTAACAGGTAAAAGCCTGTAAATTTTTGAGTTTTAGTTCTTTAAATTTCTACTCAAACATTTTACACGTAGGACGTTTCAACTGTAGCGCCCCCTAATGTTTTAATAATTCCTCAATCAAACTTCTCATGACCTGAGTTCAGAATTCAAGATGGCTGCTTCGAGCATTTTTTTTTGGTGACGTTCACAAAGTACTGCCCTCTACTGGAATCTGTGGAAAATCTGTGTTTTTCAATTTATTTTTCACTATTAAGAATAAAACAAAAATCTTTTTTTCTTTTTTCAAAATAAAACTGTAAAATTATCAACGAGCTTCATTAATGCTAACGACGTTTTGGGGCGTCTTATTGACTGTGAGCTGTGGGTTGAGTTATGCTTTGGAGGTGGGCGGGGCTGCACGTGGTGGTGGTGGTGGGGCAGGTAAACAGGTGAGGGGAGGAGCCTGAGGGGGCGGAGTCAGTCTGCTGCCTACCTGCTCTTCTTCAGCGCCTCCTTCTCCTCTGGTGCTGCAGGAGAAACATAAACAGGAAGTTACTGAGCGTGTTCAACTTTAATTTATTTAATTAATTTGAATTAATAAATTAAATTTATTTAATTAATTTTAGAATAAGTTAAAAACAACGACATGAAAGTCTCCATAAATAACTGTTCAAACCATTAAAATTATACTCATAATAACTGTAGGTGTTTGTTCATTTGTAAAGTGCATTTATCTATCTTTGAATTAATTTCCTTTTTGTGTTATCTTCCCATCATATTCATTTAATTTTAATTACAGATTATATGTGACTTTAAAGGGATAGTTGCCATTTTTGCCAAGTGTGGATGAATGAGTCACTGAAGCATTTTAAGTGCTGATAATTTGGATGGAGTCACAGAAGCTCATTCTCAGTGGAAACATGGCTGTCAGTGGGAACAGGAAAAAATTGGACTTTTTAACTCTCCCACACCAAAGTCCATAGAGAAAATCAGTGATTTTACATCACAGCACATTAGA
>JAFBJR010000429.1:8484770-8489338 GCA_016785285.1 Brachirus orientalis
TAGTATGTTATCGTATCTCATCGTATGTTATCGGATCTCATCATAACGTGTTATCGTATCTCATCATATCGTATGTTATCGTATCTCATCATGTCATATGTTATCGCATCTTATCATGTATGATGTTATCGTATCTCATCATATCGTATGTTATCGTATCTCATCATATCGTATGTTATCGTATCTCATCATGTCATATGTTATCGTATGTTATCGTATCTCATCATGTAGTATGTTATCGTATCTCATCATATCGTATGTTATCGTATCTCATCATATCGTATGTTATCGTAAGGAGAAGAGTGAAGAGGACGAAGATGAGAGGAGGAGGAGTTATCAGTGAAGAGTGGGGAAATGAAGAAAGTATGACATGGGAGGAGGTGGAGGAGGTGGAGGAGGTGGAGGAGGTGAAGGAGGTGAAGGAGGAGGTGGTGTTCTTACCCGGGCTCGTGACCTTTGACCTGTGTCTGTCCAGCGATGGTGTCCATGATGGCGTCCTGTGAGTACATGCTGATGGGCGTGTTGTACTGGGCGTGGATGATGGTGGCTTTACCGCCCGGACCCTTCACCTCGATGGGCTTATGGGTGGAGAGGGCGGAGTCTTTCAGCACGGCGGGGTTGAAGCCGGCGCTGTGTGGTGGAGGGAGGTGATGTGGAGAGGAGAGGGAGACGCAGTGAGGGGAGGAGGAGGAGGAGGAGGTGAGAGGGAGGCGTGTTTAACAAGATGGAGGGTGATGATGAGGTTTGTGTTAGAATGTAGAAACAAATCAAAGAGAACTGCAACACTCTAACACTAAAAACACAACTTACACTCTAAACTATGTTTCCATTCACTCATGACATGCATTTGTGGACTTAAAGGAATAGTTCAGGGTTTTTTAAGTGTAGTTGTAAGGGGAAAAGATGGATTTTAAGACTCACCAAATGAAATCTGCACCTTTAACCTTCAATTTATACCAAATTTTTTAAATAATCACCTACATTTTACATACTGCACCTGAGATACAGGTCTCAATTATATATTTTTTAGTATTTAACATCATTTGAATGCATTTTTCCGTTTGGTGTAGATGTAGATTTTCAGGTAATCCAGCAGAGGGCATTGTTGTGTGAAGCTTATTGAGAAAATACTGAAAAAGAATTAAATTTGTGTGAAAACAAATAACTTTAGCGTATTTGAAGTTTACAGTGATGTGACATTTTGAGCATTAAGGTGCTGAAAGTGAGTAAAATACACGAAACAAACTGAGACTCACTCGGCAGGGAAACAAAGAAAATCTGATTTCTAAAAAGCCTCAGCTAATACAGTCTACATGGGCTTGAGACTATGACATCGTAAGAGCTTTAAGCACTGCTGTATCTGCATCTGACTTACATCAACACATGTTTACCATCAAAAATGTTGAAAAACAAACAACAAAACAATGAATCCCCTCATAAAATCTACGTGAGTTTCAGTCTACGATATCTTCAGAACGTGTTCACGTCTTTATCTCACTGTTAGACAGACTTTTCCAACAGGAAAGTGAAGTTTGTAAACCACTCACTCTCCCACACCAAAGTCCATAGAGAAAATCAGTGATTTTACATCACAGGGACACAGGAGTTGTTGATCCACTGCTGCCTCCATCACTAAGTTCAAATGTCGTATTTTGTCACTTCAGCATTTTAAATCCTTTGTTCAGATTAACCTCAGTGACACAAAGTGACCACACGAGGCAGCAGTAGACCAGCAGCTCCTGTGTCCCTGTGAGCTAAAATCACTGATTTTCTCTATGGACTTTGGTGTGGGAGAGTGAGTGGTTTACAAACTTCAGTTTTCTGTTGGAAAAGTCTGTCCAACTGTGAGATAAAGACGTGAACATGTTCTGAAGATATCGTTGACTTGAACTTACATAGATTGTCTTTTTTATGAGCTTAAAATCAGATTGTCTTTGTGTCCCTGCTGACAGTGAGTCTTTCATTAATAATAATTCATATTTTTTTGTCTGCACAACACCTTTGACGACACCAAACCACTCTCACTTTTTTCTGGTTCACGTCACAACGAGCAGGAAAACACATCAACCCAAACGAGCCGTGAGCGCTCAGCTGTTTCATCCTTTCATCTCATCTCATCTCAGATGTTTGGACAAAGCGTTGATCGAGTCTCATGCTTCACATGCTTCCAACATGTCACACACACACACAGGCATCAAACAGTAACCTTTACTGACACCAGACAAAATGCTGTGGAAGACAACGTGTCAGAGAATCACAGATTCAGTCTGTTACTTTTGGCACTTTTTTGTTGTTTTCATTATAAATATAAATTAATGTGTTTGGAAGATTCACATAGAGTAAATCAACAAAAACAGCCAGAGAAGAATCTCACATTCATTCATTCATTCCTTCATTCATTCACTCTTACAGTTTAACAACAGCCATTTAAAGGTACAGTGTCTGAAGTTTAGCAACATTATATTGATAAAGTATAATGTTGTTGCTGAATATCCAGTGGTGATTTTCCACTACACAGTTCCGGCTCGGCTCGGCTCGACATGGTTTATTTTTCAGTGATAGTGCCTGGTTCTTTTTTTAGTCCCTGCTCTGTGGAGGTTCCAGTCGAGCCGATACTAAAATGTGACGTGGACAGACTGCCGGCCTCTGATTGGTCAGAGAGCGTCGTCACTGGAAGAGTCACGAGCGCGAACGATGTTGAACTGTAGACGAGTTAAAAAGACTTGAAAATCCTGAAAACATGCGTTAATCTGCAACATTTAACCAGGACATTTGTAAAATGTCCATATTTAACAGAGGAGTCTGGTGTATTTAGCGACAGCACTGCTGAAAGACGGAGATGGTGAGCCCAATCACAAGCCGTTCAGCCGTATTTCACTTCAGTGACTGTGTCAGACGGAGTCAGGAAGGACTGAACCATTCAGTGAACTCATCTGTTTAGAAAACTGAGGAAAAAGAAAACAACTGCTTTGACCGTCACGTGTTTGTGTCTGTGTGTCGTCACGGCTGTTTCTATGACGACCATGTTGAGAAGGAACCGTCATGGACAACCTCGTGTTTGATACCAAACCGAGTCGAGCTGAGCCAAGCTGGAACTGTGTGGTAGAAAAAGCTCCACAAGTGTGTTGTTGAACATACGTAGCCTCCGTTTAGCATCACAAGTAAAAAAGCTCAACAACCAACCAGCACTTTAGCGCACCAGGAGGCGCTAGGACACACGTGCATCTAAAAATCAACCGCAGAACCAAACCATGCCTCGAAAAACGCCAAGACAAACACAAGCAAGAAGAAGAAACTCAGGAGAAGAAGGAGGGAGGATACTAACGGAGGAGGAGGAGGATGAGGATGAGGATGAGGAGGAGGAGCAGCGGGTGAGAAACCCTGTTTCTTTCCCAAAAGAAAGAAGAGATAAAATCATTAGAAATCACATTTTTCCAGTGAGGTCCTTCAGCTGGGGCATGATGGGAAGAAGAAGAATCTAAACAGGAAGGAAACTAAACTGATTAAAGAGGAAGACGAGGTTCACAGTTTTATCCTCAAACCTTCATCAAAGTAAAACCTGATGAAGACGTGATGCAAAAACACAACTGTGTCCGTTTTAAAGTGAAAAGAACGAGGACGCCGCGATGGCACGACTCAATCTGGAGCCATTGTTTGACTTTTACGTCCATTTATTTCATGTCATCACCACACATCGCCAGGATACTAGGAATCACATGACAAACCAAATGATAAGGAGAAAAGTGGTTTAAAAAGTCACAAAAAAAATTAGGATTTAAACCTCCTCTGCTCTGAGACGCTGGGGGCGTGTCCTGTGGAGAAACACAACACACTCGCTCTTGTCTGCACTGTCCTGTGGGGACCAGAGTCCGTGAACGTCAGTTTGTACAGAAAATAAATGTAAACGCGCTGATTTAACACACACATTCTGGTCTAATGGCTTCGGTGAGGACCGCGAAAGTCGCCGTTCGTCATATTGTACATATTTACATACAGTATATGTAAGCACTGCACCCTATTCAGCCAACTGTTAATCTAAATATACCATTACATCAGCCAAATTTAACATCTTGAAAACATTTTTATCACAGCTATATATATATATATATATATATATATATATATATATATATATAAAGAGTACTGTGCATAGGTCTTAAGCCACCATCAGATTTGTTGTTTTAGCAATGCTATAATGACCATACTGTACCTTTATTTGAGAACATGCTGAAAATATGGAGAAACACATATGCAGTTTGAAAATAACATCTTTTACAACAAAAATGCTTCTACAATATCAAATATTTAGTGTGAGCTACATTTCCACTTGAACAATAACACAACCATGGCTCTTTAAAACCTGGAATGGAACCCTAATGTTATTGGTCAAACCTGTGTTTCTCCTACTATTTCATGGCAACAAATAGCTGCTGTGAAAAAGGTCTATTATACCTGGTTTACTCCAGACATGTTGGAGCATTACATACACATGTTGCACAAGTTCAACTCACTGACAGGTTGATCATATAGTAGAAGACTGACTTTTAGTCACATCTTTTCAATCTAAA
>JAFBJR010000429.1:8493340-8510067 GCA_016785285.1 Brachirus orientalis
GACACAAAGTGACCACACGAGGCAGCAGTAGACCAGCAGCTCCTGTGTCCCTGTGAGCTAAAATCACTGATTTTCTCTATGGACTTTGGTGTGGGAGAGTGAGTGCTTTACAAACTTCACTTTCCTGTTGGAAAAGTCTGTCTAACAGTGAGATAAAGACTTAAAGACGTGAATTTAAAGAACATATTCTGAAGACGGTATCGACGTCAGTTTTCTAAAGTCAGCCCTTATTTTTGTGTGTTTTTCCTTGTTTCATGGACAAAAACATGATGGACGTTATCAGATGTATTTCCGATGCTCTGACCTGTGAGTATATGAGTCAACAGTGCAGATATAATGTCTACTTATTTTTTCTTTGTTATCCATTCACTGTGTGCAGGGTTGTTTGGCCTCGACGAAGGTATGTGCTGCAGTGCTGCTCCAGTTTCTGTAGAATTTAACTCCCAACAGTCTGAACTCATGCATTATATAATGAATTCTTCCAAATTTAAATGAACTACTGCCAAACAAAGGACATGACATATAACATAGGATGAGAGTCAATTATTAAAATCACCCTTGTTTAGGAAAGAAAAATGAAAACTGTCATATTGTGTAATTTTTCTCTGCTTAATCCAAGCCGTCTTTATTATCCATGAATCCTTCAGTATGTGGGTCACTGTGGTGGAAATACTCTGTTTACTAATCCACAGCAGGACAAACAGAGAGAACAAACACTGAATCTGTGTCAACACTCAAGACGAGGCGGCACAGAAAAGAAAAAGGAAAGAAAAGGTAAAGAAAATGAGACATTCACAGTTCATATCCTCAAGGTTGAGTAAATATAAATTACCAGAAGAAAAGCTGTCCTTCACACAAGAGAAGTCAAAGCAGAGAATGTCAATAAAAATCACTGTGACGGGAAAAATAGTCAAAAAGTGGGTCAATAACACGGTGAAAATGAAAGGCAATATGTTTGTTGTTACAGAACAGGGTGGCAACAAAGTGAGTGAGTCCACATATTTGTTTTTCACCAGACAATGTAGTGTTTACAATATACTGAATGTCAACACGTTGAGTTCACTGCATTTCAGTTGAGAAGTGGGAACGAACATGGACTCACACGTGTCTCGGGCTAGCTTTTGTTAGCCATACCAGTTGATTAAAAACACACCAAAAAAATAGCAAAGTAGCATAGCAACGTGTCCATGGATGAAAAATGAAATCTTACTATGTGAACAATTGAGTTACTGCGAGACAAATAAGAGACAAATGCGATAAACGGCCAAATTTCTGAGTTGGTAGTCGGACAATTCCACACGAACGACCATGCTGAGTTTTTAATCTTTGACGTCTCATTAAATCATGAAAATAATGCATTATTGTGACTTTTTAACAGCTAAAATAAAACTCCTTTTCTCAAGCTTTTAAAGCGATGATGCACTTGTACAAACAGACTTATGAGTAGTTAGTTATTCAATTTCTGCCAATACACACTCAATGGTACACGGTTTACCTGCAAAGATAATAAAAATAATAATCATAAAAAAAGACATAAAAATATTCTGTAACCATGAAATTATATTTAGCCGTGACGGACACTGCTTTGCTACCTCCAGCGCCCAGTGTAAGACCCGCCCACTGTCGAGCGTTAAAGCGACACATACGTGAGAATCCAACATAAATCACAACAGTAAAATCTTCACGTCATTCTACGAAAACCAAACTTAGACAAACAGATTTACAGGGAGTCTATTAAACTTCAGCCAATGAGCCCTCATAAATACTACGCACTGGACCTTTAAAGATCACAAAAACAGAAATTACAACATTAAAATATTCTTTGCCTCTCTTGCCACGTATTTAAAGTACACTGAATTTTAAAGTACATATAAAACTCTTAGTTTATTTTTAATATATATATTATATTTAAGTGATTATACACTGACAATAAGATATTTATAAACAGTAAATTCAATTCCTGTCAATAAATACCTCTAAATGTCACACACTGTCGAAAAATCAAAAAATAAATCAGAAAAACATCCATAATTCAGAAATTTAACTAACTGATCTTCTGACCCTCACAGTGTTTTTACTCTTCACACTTTTTAAAACTTACTGTTATTTATAAATTATTTTATTGTGCTTTTATTGTGTTTTTGTTCTAATCAGTGTTGTCTTGTTGTTTGCAATTGGTGGACAATATTGATTTATTTCATTCTATTCTAAATAAAAAGTCTGCGACCCGGGAATGAAAACGGTTCATCGTAGTCTCTGCTTTTCATGTGTTGCTGCCTCACGTGTATTTCCTGTCTCAGGACGGTGAAAAGTAACATGACAGCAGCTGGGACCGCCTTCCCTCCTGAACCACCGTATCTAACACCAAACAACATTCAAACAAATGTAACATGAGAGAAACTGCTCCTCGTGTTACTGTTTAATGTCTGATAGTAAAACAACATGACCATAAAGTTTAATTCTGGGTTTCTGGTTTTGTAAAAGTTGATCTGACGGAGTTAATGATGTGACATGACGTATTGTTGAGGTCAGAATGGACTTTGAAACTGTAATCACTTCATCCTTCAGTGCAACTACAGAATAATTACACCTAATGGATTCACAAGAATCACATCATCTGTGTTCTAGTTGTAGTCCAAAGTTGGAATTTCCAAGTTTCTAATCAGAATTCTCGACTGGAGCGCCCCCTGAAGTCATAACCTCAAAAACCCCAACATAGGATTCCAAAATGGCCGCCACTCGCATCAACAGTAAAAAACACTTTGATCTTATTTGTTTCACGGTAAATCAGCCGCACACATAGAATTGTTGTTATTTTTGTCTAGCATACTTATCAACTGTTATTGCTAACAAAAGCTAGCAAGGTCTAGCCTGATGTAAATCCGATAATCTAGATTATTTTAAGTCAAGGTTATCTAAAGCATGTGTTTATGTCAGCGCTGAGACGCTTTCACACACCGAGATTTTTAAGTCCGGTTTAAAATTTTTTAGTTTTTTCCTTTTTCAAAAGCAAAACTAGCAAAAGGACGGAACCACTGTGTGGTGTTGCTGGTTTTACATTTACACCAACAACTGTTTTATTTACTCACCTTCATTCCCCACTTCTGTTTCTGGTCTTTCCCTCCTCCAGGTTTTCCCTCCATTTACCTGACCACGCCCACTTCCTGTCCCTGCTGTTTTCTAGCAGCCAACCAGTGTTTTGCTATTTCCTTGCCTGAGTTTGTACCGTAGTCAACTCCAAAGTGACGTTACTCTTAAATCTGACTTTCAACTCATAGCAATAACAGGTTTTTGGTGTTGTCCATCAGCACCACACTGTGGCGCTGTGGCTTAGCTGGTCAAAGCGCCTGTCTAGTAAACAGGAGATCCTGGGTTCAAATCCCAGCAGTGCCTACATGTTCACTGTGTAATGGAAGCTTTTTAGTCAGTGCTACTCAAATGTTGCTGTTCTAATCCAAACAACATCAGAATCTGCACTATACAAAGTGTTCCACCAACAGGAGGCGCTGTGGCTTAGCTGGTCAAAGTGTCTGTCTTGTAAACAGAAGATCCTGGGTTCAAATCCCAGCAGTGCCTTGTATTGTTGTGCACAACGGCGCCCCCTGCATCCTTGAATCAAATAAGTATGCCTTTGAAAGTTTCCTGACAAAACTTCTCAAAGCTTTTACCTTTGTAGTGTCATTACCTACAGTCCAACTCTTAAACAAAGCAAAGAAGCAGCCACAGAGTGGCGCTGTGGCTTAGCTGGTCAAAGCGCCTGTCTAGTAAACAGGAGATCCTGGGTTCAAATCCCAGCAGTGCCTACAAGTGTGTTCCTTTTCATTATCTGTAACAACTCTCTCATCAGGTTTCAGTCCAGTTGGCTGGAGCTACTGCAGAAGAAGACCATGACCTGGATGATGAACCTGCATCTATGAAGGAGTGACGATCCCTACATATGTACTGTACATTAATGCTAATGTTTGGAAAATGAATGTGCACTGTAGCATAGAGCAGAAACACAATGTGCAATGCTGGCTAATAAATTAGCCAAGTCCCACTGAAGTCAAGACAGAGCAGAGGCCATGTTTTCGGCAGCAGGGGGCGCTCACAGCAAAGTCAGCGCCTACTATGTGTCAACACCTCATACAACCACACACACAAAAACTGCTCTCATTAAGTCAATCACTTGAGTAAACCCTGGGGTGTTTTCTGGCTCTTACTTGGTCATGGTGAGCGCCAGGTTGTAGTTGGCCATCTTGATCTTGTTCTGAGCGTCCAGGTGAGTCATCCCATCAGTGCTGACGCCATCGATGGCCAGGATCACGTCTCCCTGGATCAGGTTTCCCTGCGCTGCTTTACTGCCCGGAGTGATCTGAGACAGAGACACCAAGACAAAGACTTGAAGACTTGTCAGCCCTGGTCCCGAGGACCGACCCCATGCCCTGCATGTTCCAGATGATCCCCTGCTCCTACTCATCATCAAGCTTTGCAAAAGCCTGACAACTACCCATTCATTTGAATCGGGTGGGTTGCAGCAGGAAAACATATAAACTCCCCTCCATTTTGAATAATAAAAACATAGACGCCAGATCATTTGTCAGAGAAGTCTTATCCGTGTGAACCAACATAACATTCCAGACCTATAGGTGGCAGTGTAACGGGAAGCATAGAGCTATGCTAGCCAATCGGAATCTCAATAAATCATGACAATAGCAGATTTGTTCATATTGTACCAACTAATCCACATCCTTATCTTTATTGCTATTTACCTTTAATTTGAAACTTCATGGGAAAATTCAGCAAATTTGTGTGGAGACCCAAAAAAACCCAGGAACCATTGCCCTAAAACATGCAGGGCAGTGGGAACCCGAACCAGGACTGAACTCAACCAGACTAAATGAATGCAACTCTGTTTGTGTTGTGTCCGCTTTTATTTAAATGGTGAACGTAGGTCTGTGTGGACCGTGTGCTCACTCGTCCACTAACACTGGCCACAGGTCAGCGCACACACTTTAATCATGAAACGCTGGAAACAAAGAGGATTTTACTGGTTTTTCCATGAAACAATCAATCAAATGAAAGAGGAGAGAATCGACAGGTTTGATCATTTAAATGTCCAAACACTCAGGTGATTTAATCTGAGCTGATTTAATCCAGAGAGAGAGAATGACCTGAATGAACACTGCCTCATGGAGGCGCTGTGGCTTAGCTGGTCAAAGCGCCTGTCTCGTAAACAGGAGATCCTGGGTTCAAATCCCAGCAGTGCCTTTGTGTGAAAGTGTTCACTTTATCAATACCCATTTCCTTTAATGGGCATTGTTTGTTGTTTCAGAATTTTGGATATATAACAGTTCTTTGTAAAACGGACTCTTTCCTTAACTTACATATGCTTTGTTCTCATCTGCACATGCCTTGGATCAGTTCTTATTTTCAGTATAAGCTTTGCTGTTTAAATTTAATGCACATATGCTTCAGTTGCTCATTTTGCACAGTGTCTCTTCATGGGACTTATATTTACTTGACTACATTAGTTTCTACAGAACTGGGTTTGTTGTTTTTTTGCACAACCGGTCACTAACATTCATCTTCACTCGGACCCAGTGTGCTCTTCTTTATAAGGGTGGGGGGGGGGGGGGGAGTGGGGGGATTGTTGTATTGAATTATCTTTTCTTTGTCGTCCTTACCTGGATGTGTATGCTGCTGTAGCAAAAGAATTTCCCAATGCATTTTCGACTTGTCTAATCAGTGACACAGACGCTGCCTTGTAAAGTCCATAGGCTCAAGGAAAACTTGACTCTCTCTGATTTTTTTTTGTCTAAATGTCCATAAATACAGTGGCTTTGTCTTAGCAACAGCGCCCCCTTGATGGTCAAAGCACCTGTCTTGTAAACAGAAGATCCTGGGTTCAAATCCCAGCAGTGCCTACATGTTCACTGTGTAATGGAAGCTTTTAGTCAGTGCTACTCAAATGTTGCTGTTCTAATCCAAACATCAAAATCTGCACTGTACAAAAGTGTTCCACCAACAGGAGGCGCTGTGGCTTAGCTGGTCAAAGTGTCTGTCTTGTAAACAGAAGATCCTGGGTTCAAATCCCAGCAGTGCCTTGTTTTGTTGTGCACAACGGCGCCCCCTGCATCCTTGAATCAAATAAGTATGCCTTTGAAAGTTTCCTGACAAAACTTCTCAAAGCTTTTACCTTTGTAGTGTCATTACCTGCGGTCCAACTCTTAAACAAAGCAAAGAAGCAGCCACAGAGTGGCGCTGTGGCTTAGTTGGTCAAAGTGCCTGTCTAGTAAACAGGAGATCCTGGGTTCAAATCCCAGCAGTGCCTATAATGTGTGCCTTTTCATTATCTGCAACATCCACCGTAACAACTCTCTCGTCAAGTTTCAGGTTTCAGTCCAGTTGGCTGGAGCTACTGCAGAAGAAGTCCATGACCTGGATGATGAACCTGCATCTGTTAAGTAGTGTGGAGGGGGGTCTATGCTCAACTCCCAGTTCTTACTGTCACAAACTAACACCTCCTTTACTGTTAGGTTTTGCTGTAAATCAATTTGCCAGCGTTTTTCCTTAGCGACTGGTGTTAATTAAGGCTAACCTAAGATACGCTTTGTGTCCACCAACATGCAGTCAGAGCAAAGCTGATGTCCAACCATCAACTACCAGAGTTGATGCATTTTCAGCCAACATTAATTTCCCTAACCCTAATCCTCCTACATTGAAGGCAGTGTTATCAGACTGGGGCGCTGTGGCTTAGTTGGTCAAAGTGCCTGTCTAGTAAACAGGAGATCCTGGGTTCAAATCCCAGCAGTGCCTTGTTCAGATGGAAAAAGGAATTTTAAAAATGTTAGGAACAGAAACTTTAGGCTAAATTTGTGCATTCTTCTGCATTCTTGAGTCAAATAACACCATGTTTTGCACTTTTACTCTAAGAATTCCCATCCTATAGTCAGATTTAAACTCTTAAATTTCTGGATCTAAATATGTATAGAGTATACATACTATGTTTTTATCAGCTGGTATTGCTAACAATGGCTAACCCAAGAGTCAGTGTTTGTTTGCTTTTTGTTTTTTATTGTTGTTGTTTGTTTTAGTGCTAACAGTGAAGAAAAGATGGCCCCATGGAGGCACTGTGGCTTGGCTGGTTAAAGCATCTGCTTTGTAAACAGGAGGTCCTGGGTTCAAGTCCCAGCAATTTTTCTAATGCATGTGTTTTGGAAGTTAGAATCTCACCCGCACAATGAACCTGGGAAGGTCAGAGCAACCTCAAAAACCCCGACAGGAGCTTCTAAGATGGCTGCTACATCTGCTCATGCTCACCGTCATATGGCCACATAGTGCTGCTGTGGGTTATGTGGTCAAAGTAATTTTCTAGTAAACAGAAGATCCTGGCTTTGAATCCCACTAGTGCCTCATTGGGAACTACCTTATATTTGTTTAAATTTACTGAAAATACTGTGACTTGGTCTCAGCAACAGCGCCCCCTGCATCATTTGTGTCAAACAAAGTAAGTCTTTGACACCTTCATGACCACACGTCTCACACCTCTCTTTCAGATTTTCAGATTTCAGATTTTTTTAAGGAGCATTTCTGTGATGTTGTACTTTCGTGACACAACACTTCTGACATGGTGCTGTGGCTTAGTGGGTCAAAGTACCTGCCTTATAAAGAGGATGTTCTGGGCTCAAACCCTAGCACAATATATGAAATGACTAGATGCTTGACAAGACCCTCATGTAGCTCTCTCAAAAAGCAAAAGATGCAAAACAACTCTGTCACTGGTCAGAAAACCACATTTTTACTCTTTGGTCAATAATAAAACACCAAAAACCAGAAAAACCTCTGACAATCACACTGATCATTGATTGTATTCTTTTTCACTTGGATTCAACACACCTGGCTAAACGTGCTAATTTTAGTGAAACCCTCTGTAACCCCGAGGCCTCTGTTGGCGCCACAAACACAATGACAAGACACAAGTGTGTAAATCTGAGTCTTAAACCCGGAACAGCTGTTAATACAACACTAACCCCCTCCAGAACGCTCGCTCTGTTTACACCCAACAATCCCCCGCTTTCCCACCAATGCTCCACCATCCCTCTATTTCTATCCACTGGACTTATTTTAGCACTCTGACCTTTGACCTCTGCATGAGCCCAGAGTGGAGGATGAGACAGGAGGTGGTCAAAGTAAGAATGAACTGACTCGACATTTAATGTCAGGGTTGGTGCTGGTTACTGGTCAGAATGTGAGCTGTTCATTTCTTCTTCTTCTTCTTCTTCTTCTTCTTCTTCTTCTTCTTCTTCTTCTTCTTCTTCTTCTTCTTCTGTGGGACCAGTGGCTACAGTGGACACATTCACACCAGTACTCAGTCACAAGAGGACCAGGAGTTTTTTCTTTAAGCCCTAAAAGCTGCTAGAACCCATAGGCAACAAGTTATATCAAAAATATCAACGCAGCTATGTTTTGGGGCTCAACTGTTGAGGAGTGACTGAGTAAAGCAAACTATAGATGTCACTCATATCTGATCCTTACACTGCCCCCTGGTGCTTTTCACTAGTATGGCAACAGCCAGAGTGGACAGTATTACAAATGTAGCATTGTGACAGCAGTGGGATGCTGGGATTGGGTTTTGGGTTGGGGTAGATGTGGTTGGGATAGATGTTAGGGTCGATGTTGGGTTTGGGTTTTGGGTTGGGGTAGATGTGGTTGGGATAGATGTTAGGGTTGATGTTGGGTTTTGGGTTGAGGTAGATGTGGTTGGGATAGATGTTAGGGTCGATGTTGGGTTTGGGTTTTGGGTTGGGGTAGATGTGGCTGGGATAGATGTTGGGTTTGGGTTTGGGTTTGGGTTTTGGGTTGGGGTAGATGTGGTTGGGATAGATGTTGGGGTTGGGGTTTGGGTTGGGGTAGATGTGGTTGGGATAGATGTTGGGGTCGATGTTGGGTTTGGGTTTTGGGTTGGGGTAGATGTGGTTGGGATAGATGTTGGGTTTGGGTTTTGGGTTGGGGTAGATGTGGTTGGGATAGATGTTGGGTTTGGGTTTTGGGTTGGGATAGATGTGGCTGGGATAGATGTTAGGGTTGACGTTGAGGCTGACGTGTTGATTTTGGTCTTAATATTAGGTTCTGGGCTGTTTGGTTTGGGGTTGATGTTGAGTTTAGGGAGCATCACCTTTGGTGGTGAGTAATAATAGTGACGTGTCTGCCATGTGATAACATCCTGGTGTGTTTTTAATCCGACAGTCTGTGTTTTTTGGAGAAGATTGTCATCGTTTCTTCACACTGGCCTGGTGCTTTTTCACCCAACACTAACCTCCAGAAAGGTTTATAATTTCTCACTAATGGTTGATCGTCTGCAGAGAAAGAGAGAAAGGAACGGCCAAAGTGTGAGGATTAAAATAAACTGGCAGCAGCGGAGACAGTTGAGAGCGTACTGTAGATTCACAAACAGTGATAAAGGTTAAACTGTGCTCTGATACTGAGCTGCAGTTCTTATCTTCCTCTGACTCATCTCACTGACCTTTCTGCTGAATGAGGGCAATGGACGTGAATAAACGAGCTGTTAACTGAAGCTCACAGTGACAGGCAGCAGCAGGGAACAGGGCCGCACCAGAATCTGATCAGAGTCCTGTTCCAGACCCAGAAGAAGCTCAACAGAGCTACGACTGAAAAAATACTCAGGGATTTGAACACCGACAGTTCAGTTTCATCTGAACTCCAAAGTCAGTCTGTTAGACAAGACAGCGATACATGTAACTAAATGTGATGAGAGCGTGACCACACGGAGGCGCTGTGGCTTAGCTGGTCAAAGTGCCTGTCTCGTAAACAGGAGATCCTGGGTTCGAATCCCAGCAGTGCCTTCACTTCGTAAATAAGCAGAGGTTACATGAATTTGAAACATAATGTTTCCGGTCTGCATTAAACAAAAAACAAAATCAGGCCAACAAGCTACTGCTAGAATTTATATCATTTAAAATTTACATATTTTGAAGGATAAATTGTATTATTGTGAAGTCATATCTTTCCATATATCAAAAGCAGAGAGTGCAGACCACCAAGCAGCCAATTTCCCCCTAAATTTTGATTTTCACCCAAAATTATTAGTCCTAGAATTATTGTATCTACATTATTGGATTCATTTACCACGAAAACATAACCTTAGTTTTTCGTGAGACCTTAATATCATTATTAGTTTGATAGTTATTCACGAAAATCTATATTTCTGTAATTTCTAGCTCCATAGTTATTAAAGATACCTCAAATCCATTGACACACTTCTGATTCAGCGGAGTTAGTTTCATGTCTGTATCTTTATTTGCTACTTTACAATGCCCAAAATCCTACAACCCCCCTATTTTTTCCTGTTCTGGATTGTAATATCCGGAATGTTCACAGGATCCGGATCAATCGTTGATATACTATAGAACCGATTGTGTCCTTATCCTGTATTTCTTTACCAAGTGCCCTGGCCGTTTATTGTGAAATTACATACGCAAATGCTCAAAATGGTCCTATCTGACAATGATAACGAATACCTCGATCCAGATCTGGATCAGCACCAAACTCTAATCATCTGTTCCTTGTCCCATAACTTTGAGTTATCTTGCTAAAACTGAAGCACAAAACAAAACTAACAAGTACTTTTACTTTAAAATACCATCATGAATATGAAAACTGCATTGTGTTATAGTTTTAAGCTTAGAGTGAGCAAAGTGGTTTCAGGGGGTTGGATTTGGGATTTGGACGCAGGATCTTAGCTGGTTAAAGTCCCTGTCTAAAGTCCACAGTGACTAAACTTCAGAATGAACCCGAAAGACATTTAGCATGTAGCTGTTAGCATAAACAAGTATAGGTCACAGGTAAAAAAGTTGTGGCATCATGTATTAAGCAGAGGCACTGCTGGGATTTGAACCCAGGATCTCCTGTTTACAAGACAGATGCTTTGACCAGCTAAGCCACAGCGCCTCCATGTGGCTGTGCTGTCATGTCGGAATGACAACAATTTGAAGGAAGACAATACAGAACTGTTAATCTGCAAATACAGCGCCTCCCTGTGGTTCAGCTGCTGAGGCTCAGCAGGTCAAAACATGTGGGTTCAAATCCCAGCAGAGAATCAGACTAAAATAATGTGGATTTCTGAGTGACCTATGCTAAGAGCTAAATGCTAAATGCCATTGATGTCATTCCTACATTTGTTTGCATTTGCTAATGTTTTTTTTAATATATCATGAATGAAGCAATCGCTCAGAGGCGCTGTGGCTTAGCTGGTCAAAGCATCTGTCTTGTAAACAGAAGACCCTGGGTTCAAATCCCAGCAGTGCCTTGTTCCTTCATGGGTGAGCAGTAAAGCAGTGTCTCTGTTATCAATATAATCAAAGACGTTTGTCTTAAAATGAGAGGAAATTGTTTGTACAGACTCCAGGAAAAGACATGGGTCAGTAAAACTGCATTCATTTGCAAATAATCATGTTATTTGAAATATTTATATAAGGGCTTTGTGAAGGTGTTTCCTCATATAAAATGTTTTAATTCAAGGCACTGCTGGGATTCAAATCCAGGATCTCCTGTTTGTAAGACAAGAACTTGACCAGCTAAGCCCCAGCTCACCTCAGCAGAGGTCTCTGTTCTGCAAAAACAATCCTGTCCCAAGAAGAACATGGACCAAAGCCAAACTCAAAGAGATGTAAACGTTAGCATCACAAAGAGGTGAAGTCTCACGGTCATGAAGAGGTTTATCGCTGCAAAATAATGTGTTCACGTTCGTTTGGTCTGAGGCTGTGCTGGGATTTGAACCCACGATCACCTGTTAGACAAAGTCAGAGATGGATGTAACGTACGAAACTGATTAGAGTGCAGCCACACGGAGGCGCTGTGGCTTAGCTGGTCAAAGTGCCTGTCTAGTAAACAGGAGATCCTGGGTTCAAATCCCAGCAGTGCCTTAAAAGATCTCTTTACTTGAAGGTTTTTTATAGTTATTTCCAAATTACAGTGACGTCATCAGGTTTTCAAGGCTTGATTGACTTGACTTGACCTTGCTGGTACCAAAAGCTGGTCTAAACATCTTCTCCATGGAATCACTAAAAAGACACCAGCACCCCTTTTGCCACACAAGCCCAAGAACCGCTCCTTACAACACCATCTGAAACCTTCAAGGCTGCCGAGGTCAAGCCAAGATGGAGGAACCATCGAAGGGCAGCAGAACCGTCAAGGCTCCACCACTACTGTGAAGACCCCACAGATGTTCCCAGACAGGACCTGCACCAAAGGCAATGGACAACCCTCAACCAAGGACGCTATGGAGCAGAAATACCAACGACCGTGATCCAATGATCGTGAAGAAACTGGACTGGCTCGCCTCAACTGAACTGAAGGTCTGAGGACAAACGCCACAGGAAGAAGAAGAAGATGTGGGTGTAACATGAGGAAAGCCACGAAATTAGGTGCTGTGACTTAGTTTGTCAAAGTTCCTGCCTTATAAACAGGAAACCATGGGTTCAAATCCCAGCAGTGGCTCATTGACCACTAGGAAGTCACCTTGGACCAACATGGACCAACTTTGATGTGTTGCAAAGTCATGGCTAACCCAAGATACATTTGTATCTTTGATACTTAACTTTACACACGGTGGTGCAGTGGTTTTGCTGGTATCTAGTAAATTGAAGATTCTGGTTTCAAACCCCAGCAGTGCCTCACAGTCACATGACCTGAGCCTCATCAGAACTTTAAACTGCTTCCTAACAGGTATGAGACTCACTGAAGTGGTGTGTCTAAATGTGTGATCTGTGATCTGAAGAGCTCTAAACATCACATGACCTGGTTACTATGAACCGCCATAATGGCAGGAAAATAGGCATCAAAACTGAACGGGACCAGTGCAGGATTTAACCTGTCACAAAGTTCACTGACACTTTAAATCAACGGGGATATATCGTAAAACTGGTGCCTAAATATATCTGATCCTTATACCGCCCCCTGGTGGAGAGGACATTATTCCAGAGCTGCAGTATCCTGACATCTCCAACTTCCTGATGAACATGTTCTTCTGATTAGCCTGTTAGCCTGTTAGCCACCATCTTCACTTTGATTCATATGTTGTCTAGTAGATTTACGTCTACAGAGGTCAACACTGTTGCTTCCTGCCAGAGGGGGGCGCCACCTTTGTTGTGTGGCGTCGGGTACCTGAGCTAACTGAGGTATGGAGTTACAAAAGTGCAGCTACACAGGAAGTGATGTCAGGACGTCCATCGGCGAGCTGTCACTGTGCACTGGAGTTAAAAACACACACACACAAACACACGACAGTGGAGAGTCTGTGGGAGTGTAACAGTAGATGTGACTGATGAGACGTGCATGTGTGTGTGTGTGTGTGTGCATGTGTGTGCATGTGTGTGTGTGCATGTGTGTGTGTGCGTGTGTGTGCGTGTGTGTGTGTGTGTGTGTGCGCGACCTTCAGAGTCTAAAAACAGCCTCCTGCCTGTCAGCAGCTCCAGACGCTCGGTGCTACACTGCAGCTCTGTTTCTCTTCTAAATTTAATTCTAACTTTTATTTTGACTCGTATTAACAGAACTTAACAGAACCCGACAGACTGTTCTGTGTTCCCGACAAATGTGCCTTTTTAAATTAACCTCTGGGGGGAATGAAGTTACAAAGAAATGTTCTGCTGACACTCACAGACACAAAAACAGACATTTCTCTACGTGACACTTTCTTCGTCATTTTGAAAAAGTTTTCCATAAACAAGGCATCGTTTCAGAAAACAGTCGTCATCCACACAAAAGGACTCTGAACACTGTGGTACAGAGGTGTCAAACTCGCGGCTCCCAGTCGCTGTCCTGTGGCCCCACGCTTACTTTAAAATCAACATGAAAACTGGCCCATCAACGTTTTCATAATAATACAAACACTGTTACTTTGAAATTATCCTGGATATTTTTATAAATTTAATTTTAAATTTTCCTGAACTGATGAACTTTTTTCACTGGTTCACTTAACAATATAAACAATATAAACAATATAAACAATATAAACAATATAAACAATCGCAGAAACAGAGACAGAATGAAGAAAAGACAAAGAAGATGATGACGATGAAGATCTACGACATCATCGTTTTCCCAAGGTTGTGTATCAGTTGTATCATGACCTGTTTTCAAAAAAATATCGTTTTACTGTGGATGAAACGACAATACGATAAAAAAAGTCACCTGGACTCGTCTCCACGTGGACAGTCTCTTACACTCCAGTTCATTCTGAATATTGGTTTATTAATGTTTCCAACAAATGACCTGAGAGACAAAACCACAGCTGTTTTATCAGAATTAAACGTCTCAAGAATAATATTTTTCATTCAGGTCGGAAATTAAAGGTCATATGTCATATAATAGGTCAAATATTATAAAATTCAGAACAAAACCGAGCTTAAAAATCAAATACAGAGACAAATCGCAGATCAGATGTGTCATGTTGAGAAACGCGACTGAACACAAACAAGATCAAGTGATTGACCTGTGGAAAAGCTTCAGAGGAAGCTGTTGTTGGTGTAACAGCTTTACAGCGCCACATACAGGCTCGGCATATGTACTATAGGACTTTTATAGGAGTCATTTAGTTTGGATCAAGACATTTTTTAAAACAACCACAAAAAGACTGTTTACATTTCCGTTTCATTTCTGTGTGGACCGAGACAGAAACGTACTCTAATGTTAACCATAATTACTGCTCACCTTAACCTAACTTAACCATATGACATGTCTTCACCTCAGACGTGACTTATGTCCCCATAAGGAAGACGAGTTCCCCAGACAAGTGCGGTTTTTCTGTGTGTGTTTGTATTGTGGTACTGACACACAGCAATGCTTATGGTTATGTAAGATAGTCATCGGTATAAACAGAGCTGCGGACGTCATGTGACAAAGATGTTGGATTCCACCTAAAACCACAGAGATCGACCACTAAGTCTTCCCTTGTTTTGAGGAACATTACAGTCTGAAAGTATTACATTTACATGCTATTTTTTTATGCATTCAATTTAAGAATATGGTTTATTTCCAGTGGGGCATGTGTTTGACATGGACAGAATATCAGGAGGATTTTTATCCTCTGAGATGTTTAAATAAACTATAACAACACTTCAGCTGGATCAGAACCAGGCTTCGGGTCCAAATCACAGATAATTCTCCCGTGAGTCCAGTAGAAAAACAGAGTAAAACATGGAAGACAAGTGTTTCCTCTCAAAGTCTATTCACAGAGAAGAAGCTGTGAAACCAACACCTGCTCCACTTTCAGGCGTCTGACGAGTCCTGGCAGCCGTCACGCACTGAAAGGCCACCAGGAGGCAAAGCCAACTGGGAGGCGGGGCCACCGAGACCAAGCTGGGGGCCACGAGGGCCACGAGGGCCACGGGGGCCACTGTCGCCCTGACAGGCTCCACGTGGGTCCTCAGATTCAGCCACAAACCACAGATTATCCCCAAAACAACAATATGAGCTTGTAAATTAACAAACAACAACACAAATAAACTCAATCTAATGATTTCTACTTTCGACCAAAACCTACATACCAAGAAAACGTCATAACAATCTGGATAACAGCTTCCAACAGGAAACTGAAGTTTGTAAACCACTCACTCTCCCACACCAAAGTCCATAGAGAAAATCAGTGATTTTAGCTCACAGGGACACAGGAGCTGCTGATCCACTGCTGCCTCAATCACTAAGTTCAAATGTATTATTTTGTCACTTCAGTGTCTGAAATCCTTTGTTCAGATTTACCTCAGTGACACAAAGTGACCACACGAGGCAGCAGTAGACCAGCAGCTCCTGTGTCCCTGTGAGCTAAAATCACTGACTTTCTCTATGGACTTTGGTGTGGGAGAGTGAGTGCTTTACAAACTTCACTTTCCTGTTGGAAAACAGTGAGATAAAGACGTGAACATGTTCTTAAGATATTGTTGACTTAAAATGATAGAGATTTTATTTGCTGAGTTTTTTGTTAAGTGGCTAAAATCTGTTTTGCCTGTGCATCTGATGGCAGCCATTTTGTTTTCACTGAGATTGAGCCTCTGGCTGGTTGACTACAACATTGTGTTTTCACTTGTTTTTCATTTGTTGTTGAGAAAATAATGCATTTCCTTTCATTCATTCATTCATTCATTCATTCTCACACCACGGTCCTTCCTAAATTATTCCCACTTATTTTTCAGAAGATGAAACATTATTTCCTCAGTGTTTCAGTGAGTTCTTACCCTGGAGATGGTCAGGGGCATGTTGAAGTCCTTCCCTCCCTGCATCCTGAAGCCCCAGGGCCCGGGGCCAGGCAGTGACACGGTGTAGGAGCTCATTCTTCGGGTTTGAGTCAAACTAAAAAGATCCTGCGACGCTGACGACGACAACTGAAGCAAAAACTTTTGAAAATTCCCACAGTTGTTAGGAGGAGACGGGAGGAGCAGCGGCGAGTGGCTTCTGTAACAGAGACACAGAGACGTGAGACAGTGAGACAGTGAGACAGGTGAGGGACCAAGACGGGAAGGTGAAGAAAACAAACGCACAAACAAACTAACCCCAAACAAAAACACTGAGAGAAAGAAACAAAGAGTCAGAGAAGAAGAAGACGGAGCAGAGAGAGGAGGAGGAAGACCTGCCTGCTCAGACGAGCTGAAGTGACAGCCTAAGAATAGACACAGATAACTGTGAGTGGCATTGTGGGGGGGGGGGGGGGGGGGGGGGGGGGGGGGGGGGGGGGG
>JAFBJR010000429.1:8518467-8587931 GCA_016785285.1 Brachirus orientalis
TAAAATCACTGATTTTCTCTATGGACTTTGGTGTGGGAGAGTGAGAGGTTTACACACTTCACTTTCCTGTTGGAAAAGTCTGCCTAACAGTGAGATAAAGATGTGAACATGTTTTTAAGATATTGTAGACCTAAGGTGACGTGGTTCCCAGCAGCAGGGGGCGCTCACAGCATAGTCAGTGAGGACCATGTGTCAGTATATCATGAAAACACATACTACAAAAAACCTGTCCCTTAAAACAACGTGTAATGTTGGTCTTTTTAGGATAATAAGTGATTTCATAGTTAAAACCTGAATGTTTTGACTCTTTCTGGTTGAAACAGTAATAATTAGTCCTACCATGTATAAAGACAGTGTCTGTCTCCAGGTTTCAGTTCTATGTTTCTGTATATGTGACGGGACGTTAGCTGATCAGGAAGATGCAGGTGATTGGTGTTTGCCTAATAACACAAACCCGCCCCCATGTTGTTGTTGTTGTTGTTGTTGTTGTTGTTGCCTGTTTTGCTGCGCAGCGTGCGTGAACCATTTCGTCCAATGGGAAGAAAGGGGCTGGTCTCAGTGGTGACGACGATGCTCGGGATTCGACCAATTGTGCTTCTCGTCACGTGTCCGTCGGTGAAATCTCCGCTCTGCCAAACAGGAAACAAGGTCATGTGACTGATTCAAACAATTTGTTAAATTTGATAAATATTTTGTGAACACCAGCATTTTAGCATGTTAAAATGTTACAATTTTAATATAATGTATATTGTGATTTGCACCCAAAATTATTAGTCCTAAAATTACTTAATCTACATTATTGGATTACTTGACCATGAAAACATACCCTAAGCATTTGGAATCACCTTAATATCATTATTAGTTTGATAGTTATTCATGGAAATGTATATTTGTGTAATGGTGGTTTTCTTCTGGATCCAGCTCCATAGCTGTTAAAAATACCATAAATCCACTGATACACTTCGTCTCAGCTACAGTTTGGTGTTAGCTTCATGTCTGTATCTTTATTTGTTACCATACAGTGTCCAAAATCCTACAAGCACTTTATTTTGTTGTGGATTGTAATATCCAGAATGTTCACAGGATCCAGATCAATCTTTGATATATTATAAAACCTATTGTGCCCTTATCCTGTATTTTTTTACCAAGCGCCCGGGACGTTTATTGTGGAATTACATACACAAATGCTGAAAATCTGACAATGATAAAGAATCCTGCAAATAATTCCTGGATCCAGATGGTGATCCAAATCAGCACCAAAATCTAATCATCTGTTCCTTGTCCCATTACACGCCTTTTGTGAAAATTTCATCAAAATCTGTCCATAACCTTTTGAGTTGTTTTGCTAACAAACAAACCAACGCAAAAACATCACCTCCCTGGTGGAGGTAAAAAGCTGAACTACCCCTTTAAGACGTTACTGTTTAGAAAGAGTAACACGTGAACACACATTTACGAGGTAGAAACAACCTAAAATGACAAAAACAAACTTTTATTTGACAAACTTAGTTTGATCCATGTCCCATCTGCAAACGGTACGTTCCATTTACATCAGAGGTCAGGGGTCGGAAGTGGGCGTGACCTCATCTCTGAGTTGAACGTATCAGGCCATTGTTGGCAAAAGTGGAAACAAGTGTACTGATAAAAATGTAACGACTGATTTACTGCAAAGCTAATATGACTACAACTGGAATGCACCATAACATGAAGGAGGGGTGGGGCTTATGACATATTCAGCAACCAGCCACTAGGGGACAACCCACATGGTTCATGTTCATCCTTAATTTAAATTTAATGGATCAAAAAAGGGACAGAATGTGAGACATTATCATAGTAGTGTTTTAGTGAATAAATGTGACGGGACTCACATTTTGGAGGCTGCGTTCATTGACTCCTGACGTGGTATAATCTGTGTCAAAGGACATCTGTAGAACAATAATACAGACATTAACGTTTATCATGATGATCAGCACTTCCTGTCACACAAAAATATCAAGATGGTGGGCAGTTAATTCACTTTTAATCACATTAATCATCATCAGGGAGGAAACCTAGTTCATCATCATCGTCACTCATCAAATTCAATGAATTTTAATATGCCTAAAACCTTAAATGCCTGAACTCAGGGAAAAGGCAAAGAGGATTTTCTGATCCAAGCTGAAAAACACATTGAGCAGATTAAAAAAAAAAAGGGAAAAAAAAAGAAAAATAAACAGCAGCAGATTATTGTTTATGCTGGTATTTAGTTTTCGTTTTTGAGAGTAACACAGATTGAGCAGCTTCATCTGACCCACAAAATGACCCAGAATCCTCCTCATGTGATCACAATGTTCATGAGCTACAGGACAGTCAAATGTCTTCAGGAGGAAACTGAATTTGTAAACCACTCACTGTCCCACACCAAAGTCCATAGAGAAAATCAGTGATTTTAGCTCACAGGGACACAGGAGTTGTTGATCCACTGCTGCCTCCATCACTAAGTTCAAATGTCTTATTTTGTCACTTCAGCTCTGGAAAAACATTGTCCAGATTTACGTCAGTGACACGAAGTGACCACACGAGGCAGCAGTAGACCAGCAGCTCCTGTGTCCCTGTGAGCTAAAATCACTGATTTTCTCTATGGACTTTGGTGTGGGACAGTGAGTGGTTTACAAACGTTCCTGTTGGAAAAGTCTGTCTGACAGTGAGATAAAGACGTGAACATGTTCGATATCATAGGCTTAAACTGACTTTATTAACTGAGACTTTTGTGAAGAAGCTAAAATCAGCTGGCACATGATTTCCTTCTTGTAATGGTTCAAATCTTGTTTAATTCTACAGCAGCAGACGTAGAGCTTTGACTTCTCTCTCTTTTCTCTACCTTTTCGAAAATACCAGAGTCGTTGTTCTTCATCTTGGACTTGAAGCTGGACGAGGGTTTCAGGTCGGGCAGTTCTGCGGTGTCTCTGCTGATGTCACAGGAGACCTGGCGACTGGCCGGTCTGGAGCCCATACTGGACAGTTCGGCCTCAGTGTCGGTCAAACCCTGTTAACACACAGTGTGATGTTCGCTACACACACACGAACCAGGAGACACGAGGAGACACGGGGAGACACGGGGAGACACCAGGAGACACGAGACACCGGGAGACACCAGGAGACACGAGACACCGGGAGACACCAGGAGACACGAGGAGACACGGGGAGACACGGGGAGACACCAGGAGACACGAGACACCGGGAGACACCAGGAGACACGAGACACCGGGAGACACGGGGAGACACGAGACACCGGGAGACACGAGGAGACACCAGGAGACACGAGACACCGGGAGACACCAGGAGACACGAGACACGGGGAGACACGGGGAGACACGAGGAGACACGGGGAGACACGGGGAGACACCGGGAGACACGGGGAGACACTGGGAGACACGAGGAGACACGAGGAGACACAGGGAGACACGGGGAGACACAAGGAGACACGAGGAGACACGAGGAGACACGGGGAGACACTGGGAGACACGAGGAGACACCGGGAGACACGGGGAGACACAGGGAGACACAGGGAGACACCGGGAGACACGGGGAGACAGCGGGAGACACGGGGAGACACGGGGAGACACGGGCGGGAGCGTACCGATTCGCTGTCGGAGGCGGAGGAGAGGCGGGACTTGCCCGTGTTCTGGCGTCTGAACTGGCTGCCGATGTCGGACGACTGGCTGGTCAGGGTGGAGCGACGCGTCGACACGAAGCTGCTGCTGGCCGAGCGAAGATCGCGAGAGTGGACGCAGAGCAAGACGCCGAGACACGGGATGTACTTGGCCAGAGCCACCCTGACGAGAGAGAGAGACAGAGAATCTGATCATCTCACTTCAACGTCCACCATCAAAGTAAACATACAGAAGCTACTGTCTGACACTGACAATAATAACATCAACAAACTGCAGCGCTAAACCTGAGGGTCTAATGTACTGAGGGTCTATCATCGCATCAGACTTTTCATCTGCCCCTCCTGTGTCTCATAAAACAGCAGGAGGTGCTGTGGCTCAGCTGCCTTATAAACAGGAAGTCCCAGGTTCAAATCCCAACAGATGTCACACCAGTGTCTGAAGGAACAAGGTTTGGTCAATATGGGGACATGAGACCACATCTGGACTTAAATTTCAAATTGTATCAGTGATGACTTTTCCTGGTTTTAACGCTGATATTGTATTGAATACATTTGTGAAATACACTAAATATTTCTGAATGTTTTGTATACAAGATTCTAATTGTTTTTAAAGTCTCTTAAAACTTATAACCTAATAATTTGTTGTAGCAGAATTTGACCATATTCATAGTCAATGTCATTGTTTCTAACACTCGTAAGTCTCCTTCATTTAAAGAAATAAAGCAGGTTGTGTTTACAGTGTGTTGTCACTCTCACTCTTTGAGAAGCACAAACTTCATATATCAACAATATTATGTTAACAAATATCATTTATCAAAGACACTTCACCCAGTCTCTGTGTGGCGCATTATTTGGTAACCTCTTGGTGGATATATATATATAGAATGGCTCATTATTTGGCAGTCAGTCTCTTGGTAGATATAAAGAATGGCTCAATATTTGTTGGTCTCTTGGATATAAAGAATGGCTCATTATTTGGCAGTCAGTCTCTTGGTAGATATAAAGAATGGCTCATTATTTGGCAGTCAGTCTCTTGGTAAATTTAAAGAATGGCTCAATATTTGGCAGTCTCTTGGTGGATATAAAGAATGGCTCATTATTTGGCAGTCAGTCTCTTGGTGGATATAAAGAATGGCTCAATATTTGTCGGTCAGTCTCTTGGTAGATATAAAGAATGGCTCAATATTTGGCAGTCAGTCTCTTGGTGGATATATATAAAGAGCTCATTGTTTGGCAACCAGTGTATTGGTGGATATAAAGAATGGCTCATTATTTGGCAGTCAGTCTCTTGGTAGATATAAAGAATGGCTCAATATTTGTCGGTCTCTTGGATATAAAGAATGGCTCATTATTTGGCAGTCAGTTTCTTGGTGGATATAAAGAATGGCTCATTATTTGGCAGTCAGTCTCTTGGTAGATATAAAGAATGGCTCAATATTTGGCAGTCAGTCTCTTGGTGGAGATATATATAAAGAGCTCATTGTTTGGCAATCAGTGTATTGGTGGATATAACGAATGGCTCATTATTTGGCAGTCTCTTGGTGGATATAAAGAATGGCTCATTATTTGGCAGTCAGTCTCTTGGTAGATATAAAGAATAGCTCAATATTTGGCAGTCAGTCTCTTGGTGGAGATATATATAAAGAGCTCATTGTTTGGCAATCAGTGTATTGGTGGATATAAAGAATGGCTCATTATTTGGCAGTCAGTCTCTTGGTAGATATAAAGAATGGCTCAATATTTGTCGGTCTCTTGGATATAAAGAATGGCTCATTATTTGGCAGTCAGTCTCTTGGTGGATATATATAAAGAGCTCATTGTTTGGCAATCAGTGTATTGGTGGATATAAAGAATGGCTCATTATTTGGCAGTCAGTCTCTTGGTAGATATAAAGAATGGCTCAATATTTGGCAGTCTCTTGGTGGATATAAAGAATGGCTCATAATTTGGCAGTCAGTCTCTTGGTGGATATAAAGAATGGCTCATTATTTGGCAGCCAGTCTCTTGGTGGATATAGAGAAGAGATCATTATTTGGCAGTCAGTCTCTTGGTGGATCTATAGAAGAGATCATTATTTGGCAGTAAGTCTCTTGGTGTGTGTATAGAAAGGCTCATTATTTGGCAGTCAGTCGGTGGATTTATGGAATAAGGCTGGTCTGTATATGGATATTATATCTATATGGCGACGTGTGAAGCGATACGGTCTTAGATCTTGTCATATCGTGATGAGGATATTTTGTCTCTCACTCTTTAAGAGAATCCACCTTTGTGCATCTTTATAACCACATTTATCCTCCCGTCCATATATTTTGAGTATTGGAAATATGCACACATTATTTATACGACATATCACCCAGCCTTACAGAAATGTTGATATACATCAATATATAAATGATATTTTAAAAAAAAGTATATTGTATAAGTGTCCTTCATCTGCAGCAGCAGAAACTATGATGTCACTATGTAAAACACTTACATAAGCTGTTTTATTTTTTTATCCCACAGCCTTTAAATCTGTTCACAGACAAGGTCAGGTGTCCTGCATTCAACCAGTGACTGTGAGTGTGTGAGAGTGTGTGTGTCAGATTCTCTCCAGTCCAGTTCACATTCAGGTTAATTGAGCCGCGGTTTGTTTGTTCCAGGAGAATAAAGCTTCCTGATCCGATCGATGCTCTGACACAGCGACAGGCTCAACACTGAATATTGTCAGAGGGGGAAAAAGTAAATGTAAACGTTTTTATTCCACGTTTTTTAAATCACAGCTGTAGCGTCTGGGTCGAACCTCCTGTGACAGTGGTTCCCAAACGCGGGTCCAGGGTCCACAGAGGGGTCGCAGGAGGTCTTCTTTGGGTCTCCAAGTAAATTAGCTCAACCTTTCAACTGTTACGGTTTATGTGATAATGCTTTAAATGACATGCATAAAAAGAGGTTTTAATTAATTTACCAAGTCAAAATGCTTCATTCATTCATCACCTGTAAAACGCGTGTTTGCATATAGAAAGTTTGGGAAACTAATGTAAAATCTGAATGTAAAATATTCTGTACTACTAGTTGTAGTTAGCCAGTTTTTGATTTTTTGCAATTTTACTGCTGTTTGCAGTTCTACAGTTCTACAATTCAGTTCTGTTAAAAACTGTTTCTTTCTCTCCTCATGCTTATACCAATAAGAATGGTATAACAATCCGCTTTTAATGTGCAATACACTTTATTCTTTCACTAACTTATTCCCTTGCACTATATATTTAATATTTGTAATATTTTATTGTATATAGGTCTTCAATATAAATAACATTTTTTATTATTTTTTTATTTCTATCCTTATTTTTTATTTTTATTATTTCTTTTTTGTATTGTACTTTATTTTTTCTCTAGTCCTCATCTGTTGTCTGTACTCTGCTGCTGCTGTGCCAAGAGAATTTCCCCAATGCGGGATAAATAAAGTTCTATTCTATTCTATTCTATTCTATTCTATTCTATTCTACTGTCAACGCTCTTCCCAGGCAAGAATTCCCATAATTCCACACTGCTTCTTGGAAAAAAAACAATTGACTCTTACGAAAACGTGAGGTGTGTTTTACAATCATAAAGAAATAAAAGCAGAATTTTACAATAAGTGCAACAATATCGTGAATCGCGATAATTCTGGTGGATAATCGTGGACAACGTGGAAATTTCCTTGTGATCCAATGCCGACTACTGAGGACCACAATTTTTGCCAAAACAAAATAGTTATTCAAGGAGAATTTTCCAGTTTGCTTAAAATGTCACCTAGTGGACATTACAAGAACTGCAGCTAAAAAAATAAAAAACATGACCTAAAAGAGCAGAAAACCCAAATTCAAAACATACATCTTAACAAAACGTGAGCTGTGTGGAGTTTTACAATAATAATTATTATTGTTTTGATTGTGAGACACCTAGTGGCGGGAGCGTACCTGTACTTTGGGTGTGTGATGGCGTAGATGATGGGGTTGTGAATGGCTGAGGCCTTTGCGATGACGGCAGGTACAGAGTTCATGTACGGCGTCAAAATGTCTGCGTAGCTGCGTCAGGAAAAAGGAAAAAAAAAAAAACGTGGTGAGAAACTGGACTAAACAAAATTCATGACGACTGAAAATACGATTCTCTTTTTGAGTGTGAACTCAATTGTAAATGTGATAAAATTCATGTTTTATCCACATGAAACTGACGTTCTGGGAATTGAAATGGTAAAAACAAATGACAGAGTGAAAACCAAAACGTCTTCTTCTCTGTTTTGGGTGTATTTCTGTGGCCACAGCGCCACATACAGGCCTGGATGTACTGAGGCCTTTAGAGTCGTTTTGAGACGCTTCTTGAAACAATGCAGTGTCTACAGAAACAATTTTGGGATGGAAACAAAATTAGACAAAGATCACACAGAGAAAGTTCCGTTTCCGTGGTGACGAGACCTCGGCTCATTCATTGCTGGTGCGTTTCCGTGTTTTACCCGGCGAAGGCGGTGAGGGCCACGGTGGAGTACGGCGACCAGGAGATGACGTAGAGCAAAATGACAATCAGGGCGATCTTCGCCATCTTCCACTCGTTCTGCACACGGTGATAAGTCTTCACCGAGTCACGACTGCTGCTGCTGTGGCTGTGCATGCTGCCGTTAATCTTCCCCACGGCCCTGCACACACACACACACACACACACACACGCACACACACACGCACTGGTCTTACATTCTTTTTGTGGACCCTCATAGACATAATGCATTCCCAAACCCCTTACCCTGACATTGACCATCACAACTAAATGCCTAATTCTAACCCTAAAACCAGGTCTTAACGCTGAAAAAGCCCTTTAACCTTGTGGGGACCAGACAAAATGTCCCCACAGGAACTGAAAAAACATGGGCAGCACACACACACACTGGTTTCCATGACTTCAGAGGACATTTACATTGACTTCCATTCATTTCCTGCAGACTTACTCTAACCTTAACCATAATTACTAGTGTCCTAACCCTGACCCTGACCCTGACCTTAACCTAACCCTAACCTCAGCCTAACTTTAAAACATGTCTTCACCTTAAAATGGAGTCATTTATGTTATGGGGACATGATTTTTGTCCCCATAAGGAAGACAAGTCCCCATAATGTGAGTGTGGAGACACATATAGGTCCCCACAACATGAGGAAGACCAGCTACACACACACACATTCTTTGTGTGGACCCTCATGGATGCAACACACTCTCTAGCCCCTTATCCTAACCTTAACCATCACAACTAAATGCCAAGCCCTAACCTAAACCTATCCTAAACCTAATTCTAATCCTAAATTCAGGTCTAAACCCTGAAAAGCCCTCTAACCAGGTCTGTACTTGTTTTGGTCCCCACAGGGATAGAAAAACACACATACAAAGGTTTGTGCAGCCGTTCTTCTCAGGACTCTGCATTTACAAACAAAGCCTTATCACTAACCTTAACCATAACCAGTTAATGACCAACCCTAACCTTAACCTTAACCACAATTCCAATCTTAGTCCTAAACTTAACCAGCTCCTCAGAAATGAGGTTCTGCCTCATTAGGACCAGGTTTTGGTCTCCATGAGGACTACTGGTCCTGACAAGGTCAGTGTTTACGGTCAGACTGACTGGTTGGTGGTGCGGATGGCGCGGAAGATGAAGACGTAGCAGTAGACGATGATGAAGAGCGGCAGGAAGAAGACGAAGATGAAGAGCAGCATGGTGTACGCTCGCACCGACGGCGTGAACGTCATGTAGTCCCACGTACAGGAAGTCAGCAGACCCTCGGGGACGTAGGCGCCTGAGGGACAGGAAACAACGGTTGTTAAAGTTGCTTGAATACATAACTTAACTTAAAGGGATGGTTCGGGTTTTTTGGAGGTGCAGTGACACATAATGACTGTCAGTGACTCAACAGGAAACTGAAGTTTGTAAACTCACTCACTCTCCCACACCAAAGTCCATAGAGAAAATCAGTGATTTTAGCTCACAGGGACACAGGAGCTGCTGGTCTACTGCTGCCTCGTGTGGTCACTTTGTGTCACTGAGGTAAATTTGAATAAAGGATTTTAAATGCCGAATTTTACAAAATAAGACATTTGAACTTAGTGATGGAGGCAGCAGTAGACCAGCAGCTCCTGTGTCCCTGTGAGCTAAAATCACTGATTTTCTCTATGGACTTTGGTGTGGGAGAGTGAGTGGTTTACAAACTTCACTTTCCTGTTGGAAAAGTCTGTCTAACAGTGAGATAAAGACTGAATGTTCTGAAAATATCGTAGACTTAAACAGACATAGATTTTATGAGCGGAATATTTCATGAAGTAGCTAAAATTTGATTTTTTTTCTTGTGTCTCCACTGGCAGCCATGTTCCTCTGAAGTCATGGAAACCTGTGTGTGTGTGTGTGTGTGTTCTTGTACTTGCTGCAGAGTGAGGACCAAAATTCGTATAATTCCTACAAAGTGAGGACATTTTAAAAAGTGAGGACATTTTGTCTGGTCCTCACTTCTTTAAAGGGCTTTTTCAGGGTTAAGACTTGGTTTTAGGGTTAGGGTTAGAATTGGGTTTAGGTTAGGGTTAGGGTAAGGGTTAGGGTTAGGCATCTACTTGTGATGGTTAAGGTTAGGGTAAGGGGCTAGAGAATGTATTATCTCTATGAAGGTCCTCACTATGATAGGAGCACAAACGTGTGTGTGTGTGTGTGTGTCCTCACTCCAGCCGAAGAACGGCGGCAGACTCCAGGCCAGGGAGTAGATCCAGGCCGCCACGAGGACGAGGAACGCCCGTTTCTTTGATAGCACGCCGATGGAGGTCAAAGGTCGTGTGATGACAAAGTACCTGTCAATGGCGATCACCGTCAGCGTGATCATGGAGCAGATCCCGAAGAGGGCGCCGCAGAACGCGTACAGCTCGCAGCCTGCAAACAGAGATTTTTCATCTTATGATTTTAAAACCAGGGGGGTTAGAAGCCACCAGGGGGCGACAGTCTATGTGAAAATGACTTTTTATTTATGTAATTTAGAACATTTTCCTGGGCAGCTAATGTAAACATGGCGTCAGCCAAATAACGGAAGTTCGGATTCTTGCGTGGTGTAAGATTTAGTGACATCTAATGGTGAGACTGCAGATTGCGCCTCCGCACACCCCCCCATTTCTTCAGGAAACTATGGTGGCCTTCACTGACCAGGAAGAATTTATGTTTTAGCAAGTACATCATGTTGTAAGTCAGCTGATGAGGTTACCATAGATACCGATGTTTTAGTGTTTGAGTTTGAGTCTTCTTCATGTGACATTTCCAAAACCACTGCTGTAGAAACATGACGACACAAGATGGTGGACTTTGTTCAATTGCGACCTCAGGTACATGTAAAAGCCTAATTGCATGGTTGTGAAAAACTAACAATTTTTAGTTAAAAGCGATTATACATTTATACAAATATAAATATAGTTAGTTTATTCAGGTTCTTAAAGTAACCAATCATGATAAACTGGTAAAAGTTGATTTACATTTATTAATATAGACTTAAATTTTATTGAGAAGTATAAATCAATAGAATTTTAAATATGAAATAAAAAATGTGATTTATCGGAATGACAAAATTTTAATTGATTAATTTTTACTGATCGTAAATTCAAAACCTTCGACAACGTCTCAATAAGGACGAAAAAAACAGCTCTGGCTATGAGGTGACATCATCGGGACTTCTTTTTTTTCATGTAGCAATTGCTATATTTGAACGTGATGTGAACGCAGCACTAGACAGAAATACAGGAAATAGAAGAATGACATCAGCACGTGGTGCGTTCCAATTACATCGGAAGTCAGAACTGGGAGTGATTTTCCGTAAGTTGACAGTATTCCTGTTGAGAAGTTGGAAAAATAAAATGCACAAAACTATGTCACACTAGCCACCAATGTTAGCAACACCAGTCGCTAACAACACACAAACAGCAAAACATTTGCACAAATAAAAACTGATCAGTACGATGTGTTTACGATTTACGGTGAAACAAATGCGACAAAAGTGCAATTAACAGTAAAATTCGCAGTGGCAGCCATCTTGGAATCTGACGTCGGGGTTCGAGAGGTTGGAAAGAAACGCTCCCTCCGCCATCACCTGGCCGCATGCCATGAACTTTTACTCTGAAATGATGTTTGAGTTCCGTCAGTGATGTCATCAGTGATGTCATCGGTGATGTCATCACCTTTCTCTCCAAAGATCCACCTCTTGTGCATGCTGGTGGTGAAGAAGATGGGCGTCTGCGTGCAGCACATCAGCAGGTCCGTGATCGCCAGGTTAATGATGAACATGTTAGCCGGAGTTCGCAAACTACGACTCCTGCAACACACACACACAGAGTCATTTCACGACAGCTGTGTATGTCGTGGCCCCCTGGAGGGCTGTGAAGGTACTGCAGTTTAGCCACAAGAGGTCATAAAATGAACAAAAACAGATATTTTACATTTTTTGTTTTGTCATTAAGCTTAACATAAAATAACTGTAAAACATGTATGATTAAGAAGTTAATTCAACTTTAAAAATGTAAGTAAAGCCTGTTAATGAAATAATTCATGAGTAGTTTACGATTTTGGTGGGCCGCAGAAAACTTTTTATAAATTTATAAAGGGCTGTAGTACGTTAATTTTAAAATATAAAAAAATTCTGTTACATTTAAACCATATTGTCAAACAATGTCGATTTCGCAGAATATGGATCTTGTGTCGCCCAGTGTCATTCTCATGCTGCACACAGGAAGTGACTGCGCAAACAGCAACACTGGGCTAGTAAATTGAGACGACTGATACGAAACACAAAACACAAAGACACAAAACCTTCAGAAAAGAATTCTACTGTTAAAAACATTAAAACACTTCTTGTCTCCGCCCACCCCTGCTCTGCTGCTGTATACACACAAACGCTCCCTCACTCAAGCTCGTTTTCAGATGAAGGATACAGCAAACAAATAATTTTAATGTTCACATAGAAAAAACAATCATGAAAAGTTAGGTACTGCATGTTTGAGTGTTTGAATGGCTGACATTTCTATTATTGTAGCATTTTATTTCTGTCACTAAGTGGAGTAAAGTTGTGTTTCCTCGTCACATTCACCCTTTTACTCCTTTCACTCAGTTTCCCGTTTCCTGTTCAGTAATTTTCTCAGCACAAATCAATCATGTGCACCAAAAACTGTCATGGAAACAAACCAGCATCTGTTTAACTCACGTGCTCACCAGCTCCACCATCAGGACGAGTCATGAGGATCAGCCAACATGGAAAAATCATTTAGTGCCGCTTCACTTCTAAAATTAGCCCGTGATCAATAGAACAGCCCTCGTGGTGTGATTTTAGTGAAGGATCGATCACATCTGCTCCATAAAGGCTCTGATCGACTCGAGGGTGGAACTTTGTCTCAAGAGCTGAAGCTTCTTCAAAAGATTTTAGAAACATTTCAGAAAAAAAGACCCTTTCATTTTTCTGAGGTTAAAAGGTTCTGATCATCTGCTTAACACAGCAGGAGGCTCAGATCAAAGCTGAGCAGCTTCATCCTGTCACTCGACAAAGGTCAAAGGTCGTCCAAGGTAGGAAAACAGAACTCTCCCTCCACAATCTTTTTCTTATTTGTTCTTAAAAGGTTTTGCCCGTAAACACAGCATTTTTTTTCAGGAAGTATCTTCGTCCACATGAAAACACTGTCGTACATATGCCAGGCCTGTGTGTGGCGCTAGTTAGCCTGCTAGCGTGCACATGTCCAGGGGGCTAATTAGAGAGGTGGGGCTATGGCATCATCATCTTCCCCAAGTAGTGTTTGGATTGTCAACACAAAAACCCAAACTGTGGGACTCGTTTTCCAAAACTAGCATTTAGGTTCTGAAAACCCGTTAAATAAATATGTTAAAAAACCTTTTTTTAATTCTCCGACACGTGGTCTTAGGCTCTATCCACACGACAACAGCAGAATTGTAAACAGTCTTTTTCTTGTTTACACTTTACCGATTTCATCCACACAAAAACTCCCCAAACAGCAGTAAACACTGTAGTACATATGCCAGGCCTGTGTGTGGCGCTAGTTAAGGAAGGTGCACCTAAAGCTTGCGTCCACATCTAATGGCTTTAAGGGCTAATTAGAAACTGTGGCTATGACATCATCGTTTTCCCAAAATAGCGTAGCGTTTGTCTACATTTTTTTAATCTTTTCCAAAAATAGTGTTTCATGAATCCGAACACCAGGTCCACGTGGATAAAAAGTCTGTACGATAAAAACAGCTTTTCTCCAAATCTCAGTCTTAATCTCAATCCACACAGAAACTGCACAAAGCATAAACATTCTTTTTTTTTCTTTGTCATTCTGAAAAAAAAATCCTAACTTTATTGACACAAAACTAAACAGTGTAGTGCATATGCCCGGCCTGTGTGTGGCGCTGTAGAAGAGTGCGTCCTACCTGCTGAAGGCGTAGATGACGAGGAAGTTGCCGACCATGCCGGTGATACCGATGACGAGGATGACCGAGCCGATGGTGTAGTGGGCGTGGTCAGGAACGTCCACAGTGGGGAAGGGGCGCGGGGCCTTGGTCACCATCGCCACCTGAAGGCCAAAATACCTAATTACATGTGGACGTACGTTTATACGTAACTGCACAGAGCGAGATGAGAGGACACAGAATACGGAAAATAAAATTATACGCGTGAATAAATTATATTCACAGTTACAAAGAATCTAAACCTCTGGAACATTTAATACTCCGTATTTTTTGGCTAGCAGCTAAATTACAAATACACAGAAAATAGTGGAAATCTCTATATGCAGACGATCTGCTCATTTACACCTAGCTACCTTGTTCCAGTTGAGAGGTCAGAAACACAAACGTATCTCGCGCTAGCCATTGCTAACAATACAAGTCGACGCTCTGCATGGTATTTTGCTCACGTTAACAACATCGCAACATGTCTTACGGATAAAAATCAAACGATTTACTGCAAAACAAATGTGAGTTTCACAGCTGTAAATCTGTGCTCCAACTACAAATGAATCACTGTTGTCTTCTTCTGGTGAGCAAAGGCAACATGGACTCACACCTCCCTCTGCTGGACAAGGTGTTGATTACCTTTAAATATTTAGCCTTTGTAGGATGGATATCCCTTTAATTAAGTTTGAATTATCATCTGTAGAGTTACACTCTGTGGTCATGTTACACAAAAAGGATATTATTTCATTTTTATTAAATTATAATAATTTAATCCAATTTGCAGCATAAGTTCTGTGAAAATCTCTTTCATAACCAACAAAATTTGTATGGAAACTGAAATAATTAATACTGAAGTGAGTCAAATCAAAGTGCAGTGAAAATTGCCGTTATTGTTCCACACAGTGAGACACCCAATCACGAGCCGTCAGCCTTAATTCCTTTGTCTCCGCGGGTCAAATCAGTGTCTCTAATTAACCTCGTCTCCTGCGTGTCTCACATCTCTGCGTCCCGTTTCCTCGTTGCCACGTCAACGGCATAAATGACTGCGTGGTCCTCGGAGACACGACTAATCAGAGATGGTTTTAATAAAGGGGTGTGGACATTCTCGCACTGTCCTGCTCAGGGTTCCAGTAAATGTGACTTTTTCTTTTTTCTGTCATGTTTATTTATGGAGTTTTTGGTTTATTGAGTGCTTTTATTGGGTGCACTGTTTTTAAGTGCTGGAAGTGGGCCAGTAGTGGCACCTTTTAATTTTACTATTTTAGCTGTGTTTCCACCGAGTGGAATTGTCAGATTTGGTTCAGTCCAACACATATTTATTTTGCATTTCCATTAAGAATAAAACCAAAATGACTAACACTTTTCTAATCTGCTCAGATTATCTGTCAAATTCATTATTATGGCCCTGAATAATAATTTCCAAGTCTTGTTTCTAGTGTCTTGAGATTTTATTTCTAGTGTTTAACAAGAACAATATCTGTGTTTAGTTTTATTCACTGACTTTTTGTCTGGATCCGGGTTCACGATTCTTCCTGTCCCTTATTTTGTGTTCATTTCCTGCTCGACCTGTTCTGTTCTTTGTGATTTCACGTGACTTGACCAGGTTGTGGAGCGGAGTCTCCTTCGCCGCACCTGCTGCTCGTTTTCCCTGATTTGATGCCTCCCTTTATATACCCTTATATATCTTTGCGGTATTCTACCTGCACGTTTCTAGCGTCTTCACAACTCCACTCATGTATTTTTGGCCTAAACCAATCTTCACTTTTTCCGCTTTTTTTTTTCAAGTTACCTCGCCCTGAGTTCGTTCACTTCCTGGTTTGCTATTTGTGTTCATTTTTTAGTTTGCAAATAAATCTTTTGCTCTTTTATCTGCCTGGTTTTAGTTCCATCTATGTCCACCACGAGATCATAACACTTGTGCCACATCTGTGTCCTGGAGGAGGAACAGCATCGTAACTGGAAACCAGCCAATTGAAATCATTGTTGGAAATGTTAAAGATAATCCAAATATACAAGTTAGAAAAATGTGAAACATAATTATATGGACTACATATTTAAATAAACAGATGTGAACAACACTAAGATCTTATAGAGAGACAAGAAGTAACATTAAAGGTGCTTTTCCACCATGCAGGTCCAGCATGACTCGGCTCAGTTCGATTCTACTGAGTTTTTCTTTTTTTTTCCATCAGTGATAGAACCTGGTACCTGGTTCTTTTTTTACTCCCTGCTCTGATACTAACATGTGACGTGGACAGACTGCCGGCCACTGATTGGTCGGAGAGTGTCGTCACTGGAAGAGTCACGAGTTGCGACGTCCGACACAAGAATCAAAGCCAACGATGTTGAACTGTAGATGAGTTAAAAAGACTTGAAAATCCTGAAAACATGCGTTAATCTGCAACATTTAACCAGGACATTTGTAAAATGTCCATATTTAACAGAGGAGTCTGGTGTATTTAGCGACAGCACTGCTGAAAGACGGAGATGGTGAGCCCAATCACAAGCCGTTCAACCGTATTTCACTTCAGTGACTGTGTCAGACGGAGTCAGGAAGTACTGAACCATTCAGTGAACTCATCTGTTTAGAAAACTGAGGAAAAAGAAACAACTGCTTTGACCGTGTGAACTCATCTGTTTAGAAAACTGAGGAAAAAGAAAACAACTGCTTTGACCGTCACGTGTTTGTGTCTTTGTGTCGTCACCCCTGTTTCTATGACGACCGTGGAACTATAAAGTCATGGGAAAACGATGAAAAGTCTGATACCAAACCGAGTAGAGCCGAGCCGGGCTGGGACTGTGCAGTGGAAAAGCACCAAAACTGATTCTGTATATCAGCACGTCTCTCTCTCTCCTCCCCAGGTTTACATACATGTTAAAAGTCTGATTTTAGTCAGACTAAAGCCTGAGTCACACAGGATTAGCATGACCTGGGAATGTCTAGTAAACGTAGTTAATCAACTGATTCTAATGATTCTAAGAAAACAACTGCTTTGACCGTCACTAGTGTGTGTGTTTGTGTCGTCACGGCTGTTGCCATGACGACCACGCCCACGGTCGAGGAGGAACTATGAAGTCATGGAAAACCTTGTGTTTGATACCAAACCAGGTAGAGCCGAGTCGTGCTGGAGCTGTGCGGTGGAAAGCCTCCACACCAGGAGGCGCTGTGGCTTAGCTGGTCAAAGCGCCTGTCTTGTAAACAGGAGATCCTGGGTTCAAATCCCAGCAGTGCCTCATAGAAGCAACAGAAACATATCGCAATCAAGTGTCTGCGATGATTGTTCTTTGAATAAATACATGAAATTTTATATACAGTATATTGATTAAAAAACAGACGATGATCAGGACGATGGGGAATCTTTCAGTTGACATGGCTGTCCACTAATGGAGTTTAACTCAGCTGCTCTTCATTGGCAACAAAAGTTTCTAGATGCCTCTTCTGTGTCGTCGTCGCATTAAGCCCCGCCTCCAAGTTCCCTTTTGCAGGGGATTCTGAAATTGGCCAAAATGGCGTCGTGTCTGCAGAGAGAAATCAAATCACTGACGGACTCAGCTGAGTTCAGTCTAAGTGGGGAGAGCTGCCAACAGGTGGCGCTGTGGCTTAGCTGGTCAAAGCGCCTGTCTTGTAAACAGGAAACCCTGGGTTCAAATCCCAGCAGTGCCTTGCAACAGCAGCAGTGATGTGATGATCATTCTTGATTTTGCATTGAATAAACTGATAAAATTATATATATTGATTAAAAAATACATGGAACTGACAAAATTATATTTAAAGTCTCTTTAATTTTAAACACAATTATTTGTGTAACTGCAGAATTTTACCATATTTATAGTCAGTGTCATGGAAAACATTTTCATACAGAATTCAAAGCCTTTATGGTGAAGAAATATGAGATGATTCAAAGAGGTTCTGGTGTTACAACTGACGCCTGATTGGTTTGAAAAACAAAAAACTATTAGCATATGTTCAGCTCAAAATTTAAATGATGCACAATAATTATTAACAGTTGGTGGCAAATTTAGGTTATTTATCCAACGATTGATTTACTAAATTTGTCTTTTTGTACAAGAATGGACCATTAAGATGAGTGTAATAGAAAAAAATAATCAATGTTTTGGTCTCATATTCAATCGCTACGGAAAATAATTAGAACCAGGCCAAACTTTACCTTACCATGACATTTTTAATCACAGTTAACAGTGAAAATTAGTTAGCGGTTTTATCTGTAGGCAGACCGTGATTACCACCATCAGCATCATCATTTCAGTTGCAGTGAGCGATAACAGACTGTGGAAACTTTAGTGACGTTGTCAGTGATTCACACACACAGTTGTCATTACAGTGAGAGAAATCTGGGTCAGGTACATGCTGTAATTGTGTTACATAATTAAAGTAGTAATGGATTCCTGCCACATTATAGACCATTTTCTTTTTTCTGTTCCACATCTGCTGTCAACAATGTTCCGTCCGCTGGACATTAGCATGAAAATGTCCTCCTTTTGTCAGTCATTTTAATCACATATGCAATGCCACTGCGCAATTTATTAAGCCATGTGCAACTGCTGCTATTGTGTTTTTCTTTTTGGATGTTTCCTCTTGTACACAGTGCTTATATTCTGTATTTATTAGTGTATCTATATCTCCAGCTCTTTTTTATTCTTTCCTACACTTATGTAAATTACCCACCTGCTGCTGCAACAATGTGAATTTCCCCATTGTGGGACAATAAAGGAAATCTTATCTTATACATATATATATAGGTGTGTGTAAATATATATGCATATATATGTATATATACATATATATGCATATATATGTGTGTGTGTATTGTATATATATACTGCTCAAAAAGATAAAGGGAACACTTAAACAACACAATGTATCTCCAAGTCAATCACACTTCTGTGAAATCAAAGTGTCCACTTAGGAAGCAACACTGATTGACAATCAATTTCACATGCTGTTGTGCACATTCAACTATGTAATAAACAAAGTATTTAATATAAATATTTCATTCATTCCGATCTAGGATGTGTTATTTTAGTGTTCCCTTTATTTTCTTTTTTGAGCAGTGTATATTTGTGTCTGGTTGTTCACATGTTAATTACGGCTGGGTGTGACGACAGAACCATCATTTTAGATCAATGATATCATTGACAGACGACCAGGACACACACACACACTCATGTTTGAGCTTCTATCAGAGTGAGGACCCTCATGGACATAATACATTCTCTAGCCCCTTACCCTAACCCTAAAACCAGGTAACCCTTAACCCTGAAAAAGCCCTTTAAGGAAGTGAGGACCAGACAAAATGTCCTCACTTTGTCAAAATGTCCTCACTTTGACAAAATGTCCTCACTTTGTCAAAATGTACTCACTCTGTCAAAACGTCCTCACTTTCTTAAAAATGTCCTCACTTTGTCAAAATGTCCTCACTTTGTCAAAATGTCCTCACTCTGTCAAAACGTCCTCACTTTGTCAAAACGTCCTCAGTTTGTCAAAATGTCCTCACTTTGTCAAACGTCCTCAGTTTGTCAAAACGTCCTCACTTTGACAAAATGTCCTCACTTTGTCAAATGTCCTCACTTTGTCAAAACGTCCTCACTTTGTCAAAAATGTCCTCACTTTGTCAAATGTCCTCACTTTGTCAAAATGTCCTCACTCTCACAAAACGTCCTCAGTTTGTCAAAATGTCCTCACTTTGTCAAAATGTCCTCACTTTGTCAAAACGTACTCACTTTGTCAAAATGTCCTCACTCTGTCAAAATGTCCTCACTTTCTTAAAAATGTCCTCACTTTGTCAAAATGTCCTCTGTCAAAACATCCTCACTTTCTTAAAATGTCCTCACTTTGTCAAAATGTCCTCACTTTGTCAAAATGTCCTCACTCTGTCAAAATGTCCTCACTTTGTCAAAACGTCCTCAGTTTGTCAAAACGTCCTCACTTTGACAAAATGTCCTCACTTTGTCAAACGTCCTCACTTTGTCAAACGTCCTCACTTTGTCAAACGTCCTCACTTTGTCAAACGTCCTCACTTTGTCAAAATGTCCTCACTTTGTCAAAATGTCCTCACTTTGTAGGTGTTTATACGATTTTTGGTCCTCACTCAGGAACAAGTACAAGAACACACACACATCAATATGTGTTTATTCAACAACACGCAGCTCTGGCAGCTGCTGCTGACAAATACAAACAAAAGCAGACACACCAACAGGATCCTGAGGAGGAAAATAGTCACATGATCAGAGTAAACTTTTCTATTGGACGATGGTCACGACTCGTCACAATACAAATAAATCAGCCGTGGCCTGAAACGGTCTGGACTTAAACGGAGACACTGCAAATGAATCATCAGAGGAGAGAAGACGCATTGATGCTTTTCATTCTCATGTATCCTGGAGACAGAGGTGCCTTTCCACTATACAGTTACAGCACGGCTCATCGTGGCACGGCACGGCTCATCGTGGCACGGCACGGCTCATCGTGGCACGGCACGGCTCATCGTGGCACGGCACGGCACGGCTCATCGTGGCATGAGAATCAAAGCGAACAATGTTGAACTGCAGATCAGTTAAAAAGACTTGAAAATAATCCTGAAAACATGCATTAATCTGTTTCTATGACGACCGTGGAACTATAAAAGTCATGGGAAAACGATGAAAAGTCTGATACCAAACCGAGTAGAGCCGAGCCGGGCTGGGACTGTGCAGTGGAAAAGCACCAAAACTGATCTCTCTCTCTCTCTCTCCTCCGTCTAGTCTCTCAGTCAGGTTTAATACATGTTAAAAGTCTGATTTTAGTCAGACTAAAGCCTGAGTCACACCAGATTAGCATGACCTGGGAATGTCTAGTAATATGTGAAATTATGGAGGATATCTGTAATCTTAATCCCGTGTGAATCGTCTATGTCCATAATTTAGTAAAGTAAAAATGACCTAACATACATGTATTTAGTGATGATCTAAAACACGCCTGTGATCAGAACAAATAATCAAGGCTGACTGAAGGTTCTGAAGGTTCTGAAGGTTCTGAAGGTTCTGAAGGTTCTGAAGGTTCTGAAGGTTCTTCAGCGTTAACTTGGTACTGGTTCACCAGCAGTGACCAAGAACCACAGAAGGTTATGAGAGTGACGATGATGATGAACAATTTTCTCTGTCTGTCCATTTTACATGTGTGTGCTTTAAATTGTCATGTAAAAAAATAAGACTGCAGTGATGATGATGAGGATGATGAGGATGATGAGGATGTAATCCTTCGCTCAGTCGTCTGCAAATTATTATCGTGTTGAATTATTAGCTGTGGGTTATTTTTGTGGTTAGTGCGTAGAATAGCTGTCTGTGAACATAATGTCCTCCGTGATCATTAAAACCAAGTGGACTATAACAGTCAAGTCAAATATTAATTAGCCTTCGCTTTATTCAAATTAATGTCATATATGTAAAAGACCTCATTAAAAGTAGAGTAGTCTATTTAACCAGGTTACAGCGAAAAAAATGAACAAATCACTGTAAAACTTACTGACTCATAATTTGTAAAATATTGGTAAAACAATATAATAACAGAAATATGACACTAAATAACAGAACGGTTACATTTTAGCTTCTGTTTTTTGTAAATTACATTTACATACGACATGATGAGAAGATTTAGTTTGACAGGAAATGACTTTTTGTGTGTAGTGTATTTTAAGTGTCAAATACGTACGTACACTGACGGAAAACTACTATTAAATTTATACATATATTTTTTATCCACTTTCAACTGTGATTTGGTTGAACAACATCACAACTGATTACGTTTATACCTTTTTTTTTAACATGACAACCCTTTAAATGCCCATTTTTAAAACACAATTAAAATATTTTACTTAAAAAAAAAACACAAAATATGCAATATTTTCTATGTACTTCTTCATGAGAAGATTTACTTTATTTATTTATTTAATTATTTAACTTCATTATTTTTTGTGTAGTGTCTTTCAATCACTCTCAGCACCAAAAATGTCATCAATTAAAGAGTCCTGACCATGAAAAGTCAGTATTTTCAGTAAATATCTAACACAATATCACCATCTGAAGAATTACCATAGATACTACATTTATGCTAAACATATTTGTCAAAATAATGATGAATATTAAAAAATGTGCATGGATAAAAAGAGTAATTTTATCACTTTAAATGGTGACACTTTGTGTACATAAGGTGAAGAACGTAACTATTTGTTTTACACAATGTATCCTAGACCCTTCATAGGAACAGATATGGAAATCATAAAGATAAAAGTCTTTTGTAAACTTAATGCCCACAATTATTAACAAAATTATTAATAAATAAATCAAATGTAAAGTCGTAAAAAGACCCTAATATAACATAAAAATAAAGTCAAACCTTGAGGTGAAGGTGCAGCAGCAGACAACACTGGGTGCCACTCTGATAATGTATTATTATCCGTCCTGTGTACCTAATAAAGTGGCCGGTGAGTGAACGTTACCTGAAAATCTTTTATCAAGAATAGTAAGAGGCTGCATGTTGAAACAGCGAGGAAAAGCCTTCAGCAAACCGAACCTCAATGTAAACGAATGTTACATTAATTGTAATTCTGTCCCTCACAGCAGTAGATAGTTTACAAAACGTAAAATACCGCTTTTCCAAAATGAATATTAATAAATCTTCAATTCGGCGTTATTAGAAATATTCAAGAAATCTTGCTTGAACAAAAAAACTTCAGTGGAAGTTTTTCCATACAACTTTGGAACCACATAAGTGATGTATTTTCATGGTAAGATAACTGATTTTAAAAAGAGACGATATTCACGATCATATTTTCCACGTAGGGAATTTAATGTATGCCGAATGAGAGGAACAAGTGTCAGGTTGCCTTCTGTGTGTTAAGCAGTGTTCTTTAAGACAAATGAACCGCAAATAAACGCGTCCTTTTCCTAAATCAGCGCTGCTGTGAACGGGGTTCTGTGACGGACTGAGTGGAGGAATGAGCAGAGTTCTTCACTCACCGTCGGGGCGGCAGAGGCGGACACCTGCGGCTCCGCTCGCCGGGCAGCGTCCACGTCCGAGCCGTTGCCGCTCCACGCGTTAGCCGCTGACAGCGCCAGAGTGTCCATGCTGCGCGCCGCACCGCGTCCGCGTCTCTGCCGCGTGGACCTGAACGGCTGCGACACAGGAAGCTCGCTCTTCCCGCCGTTCTCCCTCCTCCTCCTCCTCCCCCTCGCTCGTCCTCCTCCTCGCGCAGGAAGAGAGAGAGACTTGATGGCGGCTGATTGACAGGTGTGCAGCACGTGGGGTAAGAAGGAAAAATAAACATGTTTACGACAATGTAGAAGCAAAAGTCGCAATAGTTTTCTGTCACTTTTCTTTTTATCGGAAGTCGGAAATGGGAGCAAAGTCACATCCGAGTTTATCGCGTTTCTCTTGAAAAATCAGGGGAAAAAAAGAAAAAAAACATGGAGAATTTTTTTCGTAAAAGTATCATGGGGTAGCTATTGTTAGCGTAGCAACATGTCCACGAATATTAAAAAAAAGAGTAACTATGTGGACGACTTATTTACTGTGAAATAAATACGATGGGCAGCCATCTTGGAATCCCACGTCTGGGTTGGTGAGGTTTCTCCGACTTTTGCGAGATGAAAATCGACTTCCGACTTCTGACTGAATGACCCGTCATTTTGTGCCTCTTAAAGGTACAGTGCATAACATAAACAAACATCCGCTCCAATTATTAATAATTGAGCTAGTTTAAAAAAAAATCTGATTAAAAATGTTAATGACACTATTTGTAAAAAAAAAAAAAAACATATGCAGTACATTCTGGTTATAAAATAAATTATACATAGTTTAATTTTCAGAATTTAAAATGGGCTCTGACATTCTAAACGTTTTTAAACATGAACAAAAGTCTGTTCAATTCAAATTATTGTCAAATCAGTTTACACAGATTAACTCTGTCTACTGTGTTTCTCAGTATGGCAGCGTTTAGATCTCTTACATTTCCACACTGCACACAGGAAGTGACGAAGGCAACGGCAACATCGAGCTGGTAAAGTGAGACGCCTGCAAGAAGGCCGGAGTTTTTTTGACGGAAAACTGAAAGAAATGTCCACAAAAAACTGCTTTATTCTAAGGTAAAATAAAGCTATATTATATAAAACAACCACAACTTGTTCCGTATTTTTATTATTTTTACATTTTAAATGTTTATTTTCTTGGGTCAACGTATAGACCAGTGATAGGAAAGAAGTTAAGGGAGGGTGATGGTGTTGTGGATCTGCAATTTATAAACAAACTAATAAAAAATCAAAATGGATGAGACGTGTTGCGATGGTTGTTGCCGTGGTGATGGTTTACCTGGGAGGTAGACATCAGTAATCTCCATTTTTGGTTCAAAAAGACCATTCTGTGCGACCTTTAAGTTCTAAACGCCTCATTTCTCGGCTCAAATGATCTTAAAACTGCGTGCCACGACACAGAAAAAGGTTCATTTCAAGATTTTATTTACAGTTGTTTGTCTTCTCTGCTGACATGTTCAACCGAAATGCATTTTGGGATAAATAGCTTTCCCCAATACGCTCACATCACCACCCGATGTATACTTGGTAAAATTCTGGGTAATCGTACAGAACTTGGACCGCGGCTGATGATGTTTCACAAGTACAGAGGAGTATGAATATTAAGAAACGGCTCTTGTCTGTTTGCAGATAAAGGACGCAGCAAACAAACATTCATGGAAAAACTAAATCAACAAGAGTTACATACTACAGCTTTAAATTGATAATAGAAACAGTAAAATCACGATTTATTTCAATTTAACTTATTGGACAGCTGTTTTTGGTTTATGGTGAGATCCTTTTTGTCAAAATGAGTTTGTAAATTCATATTTTGCATGCAGACTGAAAACCCTCTTATGACCACCAGATGGCGTCCTACCCACAGGAAACACCAGGGTCTTTGCGAGGCAGCCGGTTCTGATCCACAAGCAGCAGCTGTTTTTAAGCTTTATGTCTTAAATGACTGTATTTAATGTTAGGAACTTTTCTGTCGCAGTTTCAGTTTTTACACCAAATAAAACTTCAAGCAAAATTCAGAAAAAAGAATCTTGAAAAAATGACAATGTCAGAAATGAGAAAAATGGAAAAGATGATGCATCTATAAACTCGAACTACAAGCCGCATTCTCTGTAAAACAGAGTGGTTAACCAATCATTTGTTAATCATTAATGAACCGTTATTTAATCATTAGCTTTGATATAAAGTAAATAATCATCAGTTAGAATCTACCTGATGACCCTGGTGTCATTAACCATTAACCAATGATTAACTAATTATTTAATATCTACTTATTTAAAAAATAAATATGATGATAAATAATATTAATTACTGAGGAGTTAATAATGCATTTATGATTGGTTAATGGTTGACAAAATGTTTGATTAATAACTTAGTTTATAATTAACTTTAATTATTCAGTAATCATGCGTTAGTTGTAGTTTGTAATTAACAATGAACTAATCACTAAACAACAAAGGCATTTTATTTTAATCATTAGAACATTTTTAGTTTACGATTAATGAATCATTAAGTAACAACTAACTAACCGTTAACCAATCATGTAGGCTTCAGATTAGCTGAATGTTAACTAATGATTCAGCCACTGATATGTCAATTAACTATTAACTATTAACTAATCATTTAGACTTTCTTAACTCTTTCAGTTAAAAAGTGTTTTTTTTTTCCGCAGATTAACCTAATTTAAGTATGTATGTACCTAACTTAACTAACTTTTTATTAACTAACCCTCATTGTAAAGCATTACCTTTTTAAAATGGGCTCTTCAGTGCGCTGAGAAGTCGGGAAAAAGCCGTTGTTAGCTATTGTTAGCATTATTAGCCATTGTTAGCAACACCAGTCGATAACATCGAGCTATGTGGCTTTTCTTCTCACATCAACAGCAGCCACATGTTTAGGAATGAAAAGTAAACCGTACAATGTGAACTGTAAAACTAATAAGACAGACTGTAATCGTTAGTTTTTACTTATTTACAGTAAAAGTAACAGTGTTTATACGAGTGACAGCCATCTTGGAATGTACCATTATCATTCAAAGTCTGAAACACTGACTTCTATCAACTTTCATGATCTATTTTCTGCTTTTTTCTTTGTTTGTTCCTATTTTGTGAAAGATGACTCAGCTGAAAGTCATCGACTTTGGGCCGATCAAAGTTCAGACAAACACTTCCTGCCTGTGTGTGTGTGTTTTAGCAGCAGATAAAATAAAAACGCAGCTTCCTCAACTCGTCATCGTCAAAACAAGAGGATCGAGAAACATGAAGGTTCCCGTGTTGTTTCTGCTGCTGCTGCCGCTGCCGCTCTGCTCAGGTACACGCTCAGGTTTCACCGCATGTCATCACGTTTAACGCGCTGGCGTGTCAAACTCTGACCACGTCGGTTTGTTTTTGTTGCAGCTCAGAAGTTTTACATTGAATGTTATGGCCATGATTATTACATGGTCGTCAACAACATGGTAATGAAGTGCAGCGGCGACACCCAACAGGCCTGTTACACCAGAGGTGAGTGTCCTCAACCAACCATTCCTTTAAATGGGATTTATATTGTTTATTCACAGAAAAAATCTACCGTATTTCACTGAATTTACTGCAAAAACTTAAGAGAAAGGAAAACAAAATGGTGGACACTGCTAAGAACATCAACAAGAAAGTGTTTCTCATCACTTTCTACAACATTCTCAACCTGTTTAAGGAGCATTTCCATTATTATTTCAACCAATATGGTCAACTCAAAAACAAATGTGTAGAGCATTGTTATCCACTGGTATTTCTAACTATTGCTTACTATTGCTAGTACAAGATATGATTCCATGTTCTCAGCTAGAACTCAGAAGGGAAGTCACTTCCAATTCCCACTTCTGACTTGAAGTGGATTTTTGTCTGTTTCTGTAAACGTCTGTAATTGTTTTTTTTATGTTGTTTTTTGCTGTAACTTAAAAGCATCTTATTTGCTGACTTTATGCCTTAATGGTACATTCCATTTGTGGTCGTAAGTTGGAATTTCTGAGTTGAGGGGGCATTCCTTCAAATAAGTCCGATTTCCAACTCAGAAAGTTGGAATAACCCCACAAATTTCGGCGCAGAATTCCAAGATGGCTGCCTCTCGCATCAACAGTAACCGTCAACAGCATTTTGGCCTTGTTTGTTTCATTCACGTCAGACGTAATCATAGTGCAGTTCCCACAGAAATTCCTAAATTCCTACACTCCCTGTAGCCTAGCAACAGTCAACCCACAATGCATCGCGTTGTTGTGTGCCCAACAGCAATGGCAGCATAATGTCGAACACAGAAACGTAAAATAGAAGATGAAAACCATCGGTTTACTCTCTCTGGATCGACATGTAGTTCTTTATTTTACTAACACCTACTCAATGTTAGGTGTCAAAATAAATTAATTTGTGTCGATTTTAAACATGTTATTAACTTGCTGCTTATCAGTTGCCGAAAAGGTGCGACTCAGCTACATTTCTTGGTCTGAAAATCTGGTCCAACTAACGTGTAACAGAATAGCCCTGGCGTAGTGCGTTGTTTTTGACCAGTATCGCTAACAATGACTAGCCCAATATACGTTTGCATCCACCGTTTTTTGCGACTTCTCAGCTGGAACGTGGTCAACTGAGCGGTGACATCACTCCCAGTTAATGTTACATACTGGAGCTTTAAGTCCTTATTTGCAGAAAACTCCAAAGATGAGTTTGGACTCAGTAACGTTTGTAGTATGATGGTGCAGGTCACATGATATTTCAATCACACGACGGTTCAGTCATTTCACTTACACGCTACATGGTTGATTACATGAATGGTTGTGTGTCTTCAGATAACGGAGACAAAGGTTGCACTCGGCTGGATAACTGCTCTCGAGATGGTTGGTCCTGTTGCTATAGCAACCTGTGCAACGCCTGACCCAATCAGAAAGCGGCGAGCGTTTACGTGACAGTCACAGGAGGACAAAAAAGCTGCGAGGGACATTTCCCAGAATGCAGAGCGTGTGTTTGTGAACTTTGAGTCATCTGTGAAAGTAAAATAAACTCTGTGAACCAGACTGTGTCAATGATTCTGAGAAAATCTGGAAACTGGGTCGTTATTAGCAGAACAGATCGGGGACGTTTGGAATCAACGCAGTGAGTTTGTCCATGTCACCATGGTGACGTGAGCTTTGACTTCAAGGTCTCCAGGTGTTCCCAGGTGAATTTTGACATTTTAAAACACTTTAAAAAAAAAAAAAAAAATCATTCAATAACGATAATTATCACAATAAAATGGCCACATTGATAAAGACTGAGATATGCTCTTGAGTGAAAACTGAGGAAACCAGTTAATTTATTGGGAACGTTAAGTCAGTGTTTTTCTGTTCTCTAACAATTGTTTGTCATCAAAGTGTTCATGACATTTATGCTAACATTGAACTTTTCAACATTCCCAACTGCAGCATTACTAAACTCAATAAGAAAAAAAGAAAAAACATTTCGTAAATCTGACACAAAACAGAGAGACAGCTAGCACAGATATAGATTAATGCTAACCAGATAGATAGATGCTAACAAGCTAAGCTAGCTAGAAAGAAAAAGAAAAACTTTGTGTTTGCTAGCTTACACAAGCATGTCAATATAAATTATAGAGAAATATAGGATACATAAATAAAATAGTCACTGTCAGATTCATCATCTGCCGTAAATGCACATTTACTAATGTAAGTGTAAAACTCTCAGTAAAAAGAACATTTCGTAAATCTGACACAAAACAGAGACACAGCTAGCACAGACACAGAGATGCTAACTAGCTAGGTAGAACTATGTTAACTAGCTAAGATAGAAAGAAAGAAAGAAAGAAAGAAAGAAAGAAAGAAAGAAAGAAAGAAAGAAAGAAAGAAAGAAAGAGTTTGTGTTTGCTAGCTTACACAAAAGTAAATATAAAATATAGAAAGGAATATAGGATACATTAATAAAATAGTCACTGTCATTTACATTTACATTTTAGTTTAGATTAAAATTTAAAAACAATCTTTAGATATCAGTTTATATAGTTTGCACTGTAGCCAGTAAACACTTTAAAATTAAATGTTGCACATGAGAAAAACTGTTAAATATAGAATATGATAAAAGTGCATCAAATAAACATCATTCTACGTGACAGTGTGTTACTTAGCTCCTCTCATGTGGCGCTGCAGTTCCCGTGGCGTCCGGCAGGGGGCGGTGTCACCGGCGCACATATCCGTGTGTAAACAGCACAGAAGAAGAGTCGTTGTGTTGTGGCACCTTCAGTTCGGTTGTTCCGGGCGTTTTCGCCGCTCCTTTATTTGTCTGGTCCTGAATGTGTGGATGAAACGGATCCGAGGTAAGAAGAACGGCCCGGAACTTTACCGACGAACCGAGTCCTGACTCGGCGAAACGCCGAGCTACGTCCGTTATACTGTGGGCGTTAGCATTAGCTGTTTCCTGTTAGCTTCCAACTAACTGAAACTTCACAAAAGTGTCATCGTTCCCGGGAAGAACGGACGGTGACGGTGACAAAGAAACCGAACCGGTACAGTCTCACCCGGTACTTCTCACACCGAGCCAGAACACATCGATTTTATATTTATATTCGATTTTGGATCTCGCGATAAAGTATCTGTGATGACTTTTTCTGGTTTTAAAGGCTGTTACATTGATATTATATTGAATAACTCGACAAAATAATTTTCAAAAAAATCATATCAATAACTCTTATTTAATTTTAAAATTTAACTGTTTATGTTTAAATGTTTTAAATTTGACCATATTTATAGTCAACGTTTCATTGTTTCTAACACACGTAAATGTCCTTCATTGAAAGAAATAAGGCAGACATTATCTGAAATGAAAGGTAAAAATTATTACTAAAAATTATACGATCATGTAATACAGACTCAAACAGCTAGGGCTGAAACAAGTACTGAATAATTGATTACTAAATTAATTGTCAACTATTTTGATAGTCGATTAATCGAGTTGAGTGTTTTTTAAAATAAATAAAACCAGCGTCTCAGATTTTTCAGCTTCTTAAATGTGAATATTTTCTGGTTTCTTTGCTCCAAATAACAAAGAAATTATTAATGTTACATGAGTGTTTCACGAGGAACCGTGGCAGCAGACAGAGGACATAAGTTATATTTATTGCAAGTCAAAAAAGAAAATAAAGAAAATACACTTTAAGCTAACCGTGCCTGGGTCTAAGCCTTTAACAAATGGTGATAGGAGTAATGGGAACAATCCGATTAGTGTTGGAAAGATCTCACTGTTATTTGCACTCGTATGTCTTTGGCCTCAGTCCAAAGGTCCGATTGGAAATAGGGCACTGTCCGATCTTGAGACGATGTCACAGGTAAATCCAAGGACAGTGATGCAATGTCCAATCCGCGACGTCCACCACGATCCCGGAAAGTCTGTGCCTCGGTGTTATATGTGAGCGTCCCACGAGGAATCGTGGCAGCAGACACAGGACAAGAGTTATATTTAGTTCATTCAACTGAAATCATTCAACTGAATTCACTCCCTCTTTATCTCCGCAACACTGACTCCATTTCACTGTTTAAATCTAAACTCAAAACCCATCTGTTCCAACTTGCTTACTCCATGTGATCAACTGCATTGTCTTTACTCTGTCCTGTTGTCTCTTCATTTTTAACTGCTATGTATTTTATTCATTGTTGTACGGTGACCTTGGGTTCCTTGAAAGGTGCCACTAAATAAAATGTATTATTATTATTATTATTATTATTTATTTCAAGACAAAAGTGACAAGAAAACAAAGTAAAGAAAGCACAATTTAACACTTTAAGCTGACAGTGTCTGGTCTTTAACAGTCAGAATAGTGTTGGAAAGATCTCACTGTTATTTGCACTCGTATGTCTTTGGCCTCAGTCAAAAGATCCCAAATAGAAGTAGAGCGCCATCTGATTTCGAGACGGTGTCTGAGGTAAATCCAAGGCCAGAGATCCGGACAGTGATGGGATGTCCTAACCCGGAAAGTCAGTGCGTCGATCCAATGCGGACCCGCTCCTTCAGGAAAATCCTCTCCTCCGGCTGTCTTAGTGTATTCCCGGTACCGACGAGGCTCCAGAGAAATCCTGGGCTCATGTGATGTAGGAAAGCACTGTTCTGAGATCCGAATGTCCCTGCGTCACTTCCACATTAACTCTGGACACTTTCTTCCTTTCATGATCAAAATGACCAGAGTGTCTTTCATCCAATAGACGTCAGTGACGTATGCAGTCACATGAAAGTAAAAGTTAAAGATGAACAAAATAAAATACAAAATAAAGAAAAACTAAATTCTTTTGGTTTGTGGACAAAACAAGACATTTAAGAACATCACCATTTCCAGGTTTTAAAAACACTGATCACCATATTTCCACATTTTATGAACCATAAGATTAATCGCTGATAATAATCGTTCATTGCAGCCTTATAAACAGTAGATTATTGTCACTCTCACTCTTTGAGAAGTACAAACTTTTCATGAATCCAGAGGAAAACAACCTGTGAGCAGCTTTATATCCACATATATCTGCTACATCAGGATGGAGACTCGGATTATACACAGATTATTTATAAGACATATCACCCAGATTTACCCAGAAATATTGATTTGATTTAGATCCTGATGTATATCAATATCAAGTGATATAAAAAATAGATGTTAAAAGTCTGATTTTAGTCGGACTAAGACAATAATTAGTTTTTCCTTAATGTCATGAAAACACATTCTTCCGACTAAAATCCAGCTAGTCTTAGTCGGACTAACATATCTGGATAATGTGATTCATAGTCCGATTACTCCTGCATGTATATGTTTAGTTGGACAGGACTCCGACTTGGTGTTCTGCGCATGGACCAAGTTGTCCGATTGCCTGTCTTAGTCAGACTACGGCCTTACCTTGATTAGGCCTAATACTTTACAGACATCAGGGATTGACCAATACCGTTTATTTCATATGGTACTGATACTGACTACTTAATAATACCATTAAAACAACACTTTGGCTGTGAACACAATACAACATTAGATACGATTGCTGCTGTTTAAAGCAGAAATTTGCATGTCTGGTCACTTTTTTCTCGACAGTGCCCCCCCCCTACAGTCCATGTTCATATTCATGTCCATGTCCACATCGATGCCGGTTGACATCCATTTTCATATTCAATAAAAGCTGTTCCGATGTTTAATCGTGTGTGGCCCCTTGCTTGGGGTACTTCACTCGGACCCGATACTTTACAAACAAACCCAATACTTTACATACAAACTCGATACTTTACAAATGAACCCGATACTTTACAAATAAACGAACCCGATACTTTACAAACAAACCCGATACTTTACATACAAACGAACCGGATACTTTACATACAAACTCGATACTTTACAAATGAACCCGATACTTTACAAACAAACGAACCCGATACTTTACATACAAACTCGATACTTTACAAACAAACCCGACCGATACTTTACAAACAAACCCGATACTTTACATACAAACTCGATACTTTACATACAAACGAACCCGATACTTTACATACAAACGAACCCGATACTTTACAAACAAACCCGATACTTTACATACAAACTCGATACTTTACAAACAAACCCGATACTTTACATACAAACGAACCGGACACTTTACATACAAACTCGATACTTTACAAATGAACCCGATACTTTACAAACAAACGAACCCGATACTTTACATACAAACTCGATACTTTACATACAAACTCGATACTTTACATACAAACATACAAACTCGATACTTTACATACAAACTCGATACTTTACAAACAAACCCGTTACTTTACATACAAACTCGATACTTTACATACAAACTCGATACTTTACAAACAAACCCGTTACTTTACATACAAACTCGATACTTCACAAATGAACCCGATACTTTACAAACAAACTCGATACTTTAAGTATGATAATTTACAAATGATCCCGATACTTTACAGTGACCTGGTATTTTACAGTGAGATATCATTCATGTCTGAACTCAGAGCTGGTTCTGGGTGAGAACATGAAGTGGAAACATGATGTCATGGAAGTGAAGATGTCACTAACAGCAGGGTGTTTTAATTGTTGACAGATGTATTACTATCGATATGAAAACACTGAGGTGAGCTGCTGCTACAAGTATTTGATGTTCAGCTACAACATCATCTTCTGGGTGAGAAACTCACACACAGACACACTCACTATCTGTCTATCTCTGTTTTTCTCCGTCTGTGGTGTGGCTGTGGCTGAACAGGAAGTGATGTCATGAATTCCTGTGTAGTTAAACAGGAAGTAAGAACAGTTATGAAACATCCTGAGTTTTATTGATGAATGAAAGTTGTGAAATCTGTGACAGTGAAGGAAAGAGGTCTCACTCTGTGCATGTGCACAATGACATGTTTTTAATTTTTCATCTATTCCTTTTACTGTGCGTGTGTGTGTGCGTGCGTGCGTGCGTGCGTGCGTGCGTGCGTGCGTGCGTGCGTGTGTGTGTGCAGTTGGCAGGAGCTGCCTTCATTGCTGTTGGTTTCTGGGCCTGGAGTGAAAAGGTGAATAAACACACACACCTTCAGGAAATAATAAATATGGTAACCATGGTAACTGTGGTTCTGTGTCATCATCAGGGCTGTCACTCTCTCTAATATTGATCATTTATGGTTGAATGTGGGCGTGTCGAGGGGCGTGGCCCGAGGTGGAACCAGGTGTGTGGTGTTCAGGTGCTCACTCTTACATTCACACTCTGTTGTTGTGAACAGGGAATTCTGTTGGACCTGACCCAGGTGACCCGGCTGCATGGTTTTGATCCAGTCTGGTTGGTTCTGGTGGTGGGTGGGATCACATTCATCCTGGGCTTTGCCGGCTGTGTGGGCGCTTTGAGAGAAAACATCTGTCTACTCAAGTTTGTACGTGAAATACATCAGTCTGCTCAAGTTTATATGTTAAAAACATCCATCTTTTTAAGTTTTTATGTTAAAAACATCAGTCTGATCAAGTTTATATGTTAAAAACATCCATCTTCTTAAGTTTTTATGTTAAAAACATCAGTCTGCTCCCATCTTCTTATGTTTATATGTTAAAAACATCAGTCTTCTCAAGTTTATATGTTAAAAACATCCATCTTCTTAAGTTTTTTATGTTAAAAACATCAGTCTTCTCAAGTTTATATGTTAAAAACATCCATCTTCTTAAGTTTATATGTTAAAAACATCAGTCTGCTCAAGTTTATATGTTAAAAACATCCATCTTCTTAAGTTTATATGTTAAAAACATCCATCTTCTTAAGTTTATATGTTAAAAACATCAGTCTGCTCAAGTTTATATGTTAAAAACATCAGTCTGCTCAAGTTTATATGTTAAAAACATCAGTCTGATCAAGTTTGTATGTTAAAAACATCAGTCTGATCAAGTTTATATGTTAAAAACATCCATCTTCTTATGTTTTTATGTTAAAAACATCAGTCTGCTCAAGTTTATATGTTGTCTCAGTTTGTCTCAGTCTGTCTCAGTTTGTCTCAGTTTGTCTCAGTTTGTCTCAGTCTGTCTCAGTCTGTCTCAGTCTGTCTCAGTTTGTCTCAGTCTGTCTCAGTTTGTCTCATATCTCAGTCTGTCTCAGTTTGTCTCAGTTTGTCTCAGTCTGTCTCAGTCTGTCTCAGTTTGTCTCAGTCTGTCTCAGTCTGTCTCAGTTTTGTCTCATATGTCTCAGTCTGTCTCAGTCTGTCTCAGTCTGTCTCAGTTTGTCTCATGTCTCAGTCTGTCTCAGTTTGTCTCATATGTCTCAGTCTGTCTCAGTCTGTCTCAGTCTGTCTCAGTCTGTCTCAGTCTGTCTCAGTTTGTCTCAGTTTGTCTGTCTGTCTCAGTTTGTCTCAGTCTGTCTCAGTCTGTCTCAGTCTGTCTCAGTCTGTCTCAGTTTGTCTCAGTCTGTCTCAGTCTGTCTCAGTTTGTCTCAGTCTGTCTCAGTCTGTCTCAGTCTGTCTCAGTTTGTCTCAGTTTGTCTCATATGTCTCAGTCTGTCTCAGTCTGTCTCAGTTTATCTCAGTTTGTCTCAGTTTGTCTCAGTTTGTCTCAGTCTGTCTCAGTCTGTCTCAGTCTGTCTCAGTCTGTCTCAGTTTGTCTCAGTCTGTCTCAGTCTCTCAGTCTGTCTCAGTTTGTCTCAGTCTGTCTCAGTTTGTCTCAGTCTGTCTCAGTCTGTCTCAGTTTGTCTCAGTCTGTCTCAGTTTGTCTCATATCTCAGTTTGTCTCAGAGTCTGTCTCAGTTTGTCTCAGTCTGTCTCAGTTTGTCTCAGTTTGTCTCATATGTCTCAGTCTGTCTCAGTTTGTCTCAGTCTGTCTCAGTTTGTCTCAGTCTGTCTCAGTTTGTCTCATATGTCTCAGTCTGTCTCAGTTTGTCTCAGTCTGTCTCATATGTCTCAGTCTGTCTCAGTCTGTCTCAGTTTGTCTCATATGTCTCAGTCTGTCTCAGTTTGTCTCAGTTTGTCTCAGTCTGTCTCAGTTTGTCTCAGTTTGTCTCGGTCTGTCTCAGTCTGTCTCAGTTTGTCTCATATGTCTCAGTCTGTCTCAGTCTGTCTCAGTCTGTCTCAGTTTGTCTCATATGTCTCAGTCTGTCTCAGTCTGTCTCATATGTCTCAGTCTGTCTCAGTTTGTCTCAGTCTGTCTCAGTTTGTCTCGGTCTGTCTCAGTCTGTCTCAGTTTGTCTCAGTATGTCTCAGTCTGTCTCAGTTTGTCTCATATGTCTCAGTCTGTCTCAGTTTGTCTCAGTCTGTCTCAGTCTCTCAGTCTGTCTCAGTTTGTCTCATATGTCTCAGTTTGTCTCAGTTTGTCTCAGTCTGTCTCAGTTTGTCTCAGTTTGTCTCAGTCTGTCTCAGTTTGTCTCATATGTCTCAGTTTGTCTCAGTCTGTCTCAGTCTGTCTCAGTTTGTCTCATATGTCTCAGTCTGTCTCAGTTTGTCTCAGTTTGTCTCAGTCTGTCTCAGTCTGTCTCAGTTTGTCTCAGTCTGTCTCAGTTTGTCTCATATGTCTCAGTCTGTCTCAGTCTTGTCTCATATGTCTCAGTCTGTCTCAGTTTGTCTCAGTTTGTCTCAGTCTGTCTCAGTCTGTCTCAGTTTGTCTCATATGTCTCAGTCTGTCTCAGTATGTCTCAGTCTGTCTCAGTTTGTCTCAGTCCGTCCTCCTCTGTCTTTTCCCCCGCTCAGTTCTCCGGTGTCATCGGCTTCATCTTCTTCCTGGAGCTGACCGCCGCCATTCTGGCCGTGGTGTTTCAGAGTCAGGTCAGGGAGTGGATCAACGACTTCTTCCTGACCAACGTGAAGGCGTACAGAGACGACATCGACCTGCAGAACCTCATCGACTCCCTCCAGAGGACGGTAACAGCCACAGCTTTGGTTCCGTTTGTTCTCTGAACAGAAACTCTTAACGTTCAGGTTCTGATGGTTCTGGTTGTGTTTGCTCTCTGAACAGAACCTCTGCTGTGGAGCTCAGGACCCCAAGGACTGGGACCTGAACGTCTACTTCAACTGTAACGTCACCAATCGCAGCAGAGAGAGGTGTGGAGTTCCGTTCTCCTGCTGCGTCACTGATCCTGCTGTGAGTTCATCAGAGTTGTGTTTCAAAATAAAAGCAATGTTTCCTAACATTCTGACAAAGCTACTTACAGGTGATTCCACGGACGTATGAGCCGTAATCCTTGTAAAGTCTAGTCTCGCGACGTCCCATTCTTCTTGTAAAATCTCGTCCCATGAGGCTCCAGTTTGAGGAAGGTCACTGAAAGCGTTTTGTGTTTCCATGGTTTCAGAACAACAGCACTAACATTTTTGAGTGTCCTCTTCTGTCCACACATGCTGAAAAACCTTTTTCGAAATGTAGGCGTTTCCATTACCAGTTTTTTATTGCAGTATTTAGGTTTTGTGCGTTTTCAATAATAGGAACCCAACTTCTGATCAATACTAATCAATACCCATCAATACCCCGGACGGATATCGTTAGGGTTTTATAGATACTGATAGGCTGGTGTTTCCTAAATGTGTGTTTCTTAACTCTCCACCAGGGGGCAGCCTCTTCTCTTTAAACCGATGACTCCTCTGTGTAAAAACATGGCGACTGCGGCGACACCAGCTGTTTGGTCTGCGTTATGTTACCTCGTGTCTTTACTCGACCTGGTTTGTGCTGTGCATGTGCAAAAGTGTGACGACTTATGGAATGATGACTAACACTAAAATGCCACGTATTTTATTTTTAACTGTCATAAAAAAATGTGTATTTTATTTTACTAGCGCAATTACTGTAAACTATTATTTTCTGGTGAGTGTTACGTCAAAAGGTTTAAGTAAAAGTACTAAAAAGCTGAAGTCGTTGGCTCTTATTTTGAAAGCCATGTAGTGCACGAAGAATAGTCCATTCAGTTGGTAACTGGTGCCTTTATTTTGTAAGAATAAGTACTGAAACAAAATGTAAAAACAGACTAACAATGTATTAAAACATTATTTTATTTAAAATCCCTGGAGCTGCTGTGAATTGTTTCGACAGGAAGTCGTCGAACTTCGTGCATGCGCAGAACAAATTTGGTGTCCGGTACCTGACCCACGTTCTCGGAATTCTTTTTTTTTAGGTCGTTTTCTTTTTAACGTGATGCTCACAGCATCTGGAGTTAAAACACGAGTTCTGCTAAAATGTAGCTTTGTACAGATGGTTTTAAGCCAATTACAGACCAGATCAGCCCTCCTACTGACGATAAAGATCCTTTTCTTCCCAAACCCCCCTCTAATCGTTAGGTCGTTTGTGGCCATGGATAAAGACATGAACGTGTGATTGATGTGCTTGTGCTTGTGTTTGTGTCAGGACTCGGTGGTGAACAGTCAGTGTGGCTACGACGTGAGGAGCAAACAGCAGGTGAGCGTCTGATCATCACACAACACAGGAAATAGGAAGCCGGAAGTGTTTATCTGACGTGTGAACTTCCTGTGCAGAGCGAGTGGAGTAACTTCATCTACATGAAAGGCTGCATCGCTGCGCTGGAGGACTGGTTACCTCGAAACCTGTACACGGTCGCCATCGTCTTCATCGTCATCTCTCTGCTGCAGGTACGACGCAGTAATTGTCTGTGTTCTGACACTACATCCGTCTGCTGAACTTTGCATTTTTAAAAGTTTGTACGTTAAAAACATCTTCCATTCAAGTTTGTACGTTCAAAACATGCGTATTCTGTTCAAGTTTGTATGTTTAAAAACATTTTCATGAACATTTGTACGTTAAAAACATCTGCGTTCATGTTTGTACGTTCAAAACATGTCTTCTGTTCAAGTTTGTACGTTAAAAACGTCTTCCATTCAAGTTTGTACGTTAAAAACATCTGTATTCTGCGTTCAAGTTTGTATGTTTAAAAACATTTTCATGAACATTTGTACGTTAAACATCTGCGTTCAAGTTTGTACGTTCAAAACATGTCTTCTGTTCAAGTTTGTATGTTAAAAACGTCTTCCATTCAAGTTTGTACATTAAAAACATGCGTATTCTGTTCAAGTTTGTACGCTAAAAACATTTTCATGAACATTTGTACGTTAAAAACATCTGCGTTCAAGTTTGTACGTTCAAAACATGTCTTCCATTCAAGTTTGTACGTGAAAAACATTTTCATGAATATTTGTACGTTAAAAACATCTGCGTTCACGTTTGTACGTTAAAAACATCCACATTCACGTTTGTACGTTAAAAACATTTTCATGAATATTTGTATGTTAAAAACATCTGCGTTCACGTTTGTACGTTAAAAACATTTTCATGAACATTTGTACGTTAAAAACATCTGCGTTCACGTTTGTACGTTAAAAACATCTGCGTTCAAGTTTGTACGTTCAAAACATGTCTTCCATTCAAGTTTGTACGTGAAAAACATTTTCATGAATATTTGTACGTTAAAAACATCTGCGTTCACGTTTGTACGTTAAAAACATCCGCATTCACGTTTGTACGTTAAAAACATCTGAGTTCACGTTTGTACGTTAAAAACATCCGCATTCACGTTTGTACGTTAAAAACATCTGAGTTCACGTTTGTACGTTAAAAACATCTCTATTCTGTTCATTTGTATGTTAAAAACATTTTCATGAACATTTGTACGTTAAAAACATCTGCTTATACGTTTGTACGTTAAAAACATCTGTATTCCGTTCAAGTTTGTCCGTTATAAACATATTTTCTTGAACGTTAGAAGTTTGTATGAAGTCGACCATTCTTATTAAAAGGTGTCATTCTCTCTCTGACCAGATGGTGGGGATCTACCTGGCCAGGACTCTGATCACTGATATTGAAAAAGTGAAATTCAGCTACTGAAGTCTTTATCTACGTGGGTGGAGCTTAGACATTTGGGGGCGTGGCTCTACCCCTGATGCCTTCTCTTTCTACTGCTTATCTACTTATATTGTTGCCATGGAGACTGGAACGTGGCAGGTTTCTTTGTTTACATTTCGTCGATGTTTTTATTTCTTTTTCACTTTTTAACACTTTTCTGCTCTTTACACATTTTTATTGATCTACTGTGATCTGTGACCTGATTGGCTGATCACCGATCAGTGCCTTTAAGAGAGGAGGCTGTATTTGTAGACTGAAAAGAGGCGGAGTCAGTGATGTCATCCAGAGGAAGTGCATTTCTGAACACTGAAAAAAAAAAAAAAAAGCACATGGCTAATGACACAACCATTTTTTTAATGTCATTTCATTAAAAACACAGACTGTCCCTTTAAAAACCTTCAGGTCATGTGATCATATTTGATCAAAAATGATGATTGGAAAACTTTATTGACACTGATTTACATCGACATTTATTTTGAATAAAGGTTTGGAACGTCTGAGCTGAATTTAAAAAATGTGAGCGAGTGAAAGGATGAATGGGTGAGTGAGTGAGTGAATGGGAAGGTGACAGAGTGAGAGAAGCAATGGGAGAAAGGGTGAGAGTGAATGGATGAATGAACGTTTGCCAATTCTTTTCTTAAAATCTTTTGATAAAGTGAATTTCTACATTTTTATATTCTACAAAATAAAAGTTTGTTTCTCACTTTGTTGTCGATGTTTATTAACAAACAATGATCGGATTATCGCTGAGTGCCCCGCCCACTTCCTCCTAAAAAGTGACAAACTAATGTTACCAGAAAGTGCTAAGAAATGCTGCAATGTTAGAAATGTTGTAAATGTTACCAAGGATACATGTATTTTGCAAATGTTTTAAAGGGAAAATGCGGAAATTATAAATCAGAAGGTCCTGGAAAGTTGCAGCTCCCCCTTGTGCCTCTTCGAAATACAGCACTAGAACTGTATGTTGGCGATTTACACAGCATTTTTACTTCTCTCACTTAAAAATAGACAATTTTCTTGATTCGCGATGAAAAGTTTACTAGTTCTTTATCAGGTCAATGAAGATTATTGATACATTAGTCACTTAACCAACATGTTTTTTCAGTCTCTGTGTTTGTTTACTGTCATAAACACTGACCTTGTCAGGACCAGTAGTCCTCATGGAGACAAAAACCTGGTCCTAATGAGGCAGGAACCTAATTTTTTAGGAACTGGATAAAGTTTAAGACTAAGGTTTTAATTGTGGTTATGGTTAAGGTTAGTGATAAGGCTTTGTTTAGCCTGCTTAAATGAATGGAAGTCAATGCAGAGTCAAACCTGTGTGTGTGTCCAGAGGGCGGCGCTGCAGCGTCTGTACAGTAACTTTACTGTGTAGTTCTGAAACCTGACCCCACACACACGTTTGCACTTCTATCATAGTGAGGACCCTCACAGACATAATACAGTATCTAGTCCCTTAACCCTAAAACCAGGTCTTAACCCCGAAAAGGCCCTTTAAAGAAGTGAGGACCAGACAAAATGTCCTCAGTTTGTCAAAATGTCCTCACTTTGTAGGTGTTTATACGATTTTTGGTCCTCACTCTGCAGCAAGTACAAGAACACACACACACACACACACACACACACACACACACACACACACAGCCCCTCCCCCTCCTCCTCCCCCCCTGCCCCTCCTCCTCCTCCTCCCCCCTGCCCCTCCTCCTCCTCCTCCCCCCCTCCTCCAGAGGAAGCGGGAGCTGCCAGGGAGGCGGAGTCGGAAGCGCAGCAGTGTCGGTCCGTCTTCTCTGCGGCTCCGCGGCTTCTCTCTCCGCTCGGTTCTCGCTGTCTCGGGGAGCCGCTTCTTGTTCCTCCGGCGGCAACAAAGCAGCGGATCTTCGGGCTCACGCACGCACGGACTCGGCGGCAGCGCGGCGGGGACAGGCTCGGCTCGCCTCCTCCTCCCCCCGCTGCGGTGGAAAAACCCGGACGGAGGCCCGAAGCGTGCGCTGCGCCTCCGCAGGCCTCCGGCACGGACTCCCGCTTTTCTCCTGGAAAATGGACGGATTCACCGGCAGTTTAGGTGAGTGACGACCGCCGCCCGCGCGTCCACGTCACCTGTCACCTGTCCGTCCGCAGTCAGACGGCGGGAACAGCGCGCGCCTCTGGCGGCTTTACACGTGTCACTGGTGTATTTATTAGCAAAGACTGTGCCCGCCCCCCTGGTGCACGCAGGGCCACAAAAGCAAGTGCTCCTCCTGAGTCCACTTCCTCCGGAGAACTGATTCTGCACGAGAGCAGAAATACATGTTGTCACCCTGCATAATCGGATTACCTGTCATTAATTTAGCATGTCCCCTTTTAACGACAATATGATCCGTTTAACTATAGACTGTATAGTCCGATAACCTGTAGGTTAATCAGATTACCCACAGACAGCAAAATTACTAGATTAACTGTTGACGACAGTATAATCAGATTATTTCGTCATATCATTGTCTCTCTGTAGGAAACAGCAAAATCAGATTACCTATATTCTGCAAACAACGGTGTAATCAGATTACCTGTCATCAATTTAGTGTGTCCCCCTTTTAAACTACAGTATGATCAGATTACCTGTAATTACCTGTAGACGGCCATATAGTCTGCTAATCAGGTTACCCACAGACAGTATTACTAGATTATCTGCTGATGACAGTATAATCAGATTATCTATATTCAGATCAAGTTGTCTCTCTGCAAACAGTGTATTCAGATTACCTGTTATCAATTTAGGGTGTCCCCCTTTAAACTACAGTATGATCAGATTACCTGCAGACAGCTATATCACTAGATTAGCTGTTGACGACAGTATATCCTGATCATGGTGTCTCTCTGTAAACAACGGTGTAATCAGATTATCTAAATTCAGATCATGGTGTCTACCACCATATCCACAGATAACACTCTAACAGTTATAACCCGATTACCTGCAGTCAACTGGATTGTATCATATCATATTATATTATGCATATTGTCTGTAAATTCCTCGCCAAACTACCCACAATGCAACCTCCTTAAAGGGACAGGCTCGGCCCGAAACACATCTCCTCCCAGAGTTAGTTAATCTGTGGGTGGACGCATGTCACTAATTAAGTTGTCAGATATTTAATCCCATAAATGCTTTAATTAGGATTAGGCAGTGAGATATTAATGATCATCAATAATGATTCAACACCTTTAACTTCTGATAATTAGTCCCTCTTTGTTTTGTACTTTCTTTTAGGTACGACCAAGTGAACGACTGTAGTGCTAGTAAACAAAGGTGTGTCGACTTTTAAAATAAACAGTTGAAGTTCAAGTTTATCAAGTAATGGGAAACGTGTTAATCATGTTGTTAGTAGTTTATTAATCAAAAATTAACTGTGCGACAGTTTGAACACTCCAGATGACAGTATAATCAGATCATCGTGTCCCCCTGCGGATGACAGTGGAATCAGATTACCTAAAGACTACAGCATCAGATTACTGTGTCCCGTGCAGATGACAGTATAATCAGAATATCTGCTGTTGCAATCAGATCAGTGTATCCCCCTTCAGACGACAGTCTAATCAGATTACTTCTTGATAGCAGTATAATCAGATTGCCTGCAGACAACAATCTAATCAGATTACTTCTAGATAGCAATATAATCAGATTACCTGAAGGCGACAGTCTAATCAGTTTACTTCTTGATAACAATATAATCAGATTACCTGCAGACAACAGTCTAATTAGATTACGTCTTGATAACAGTATAATCAGATTACCCTCATACATCAGTCTAAACAGATCATTGTCCCCTGCAGATGACAGTGGAATCAGATTACCTAAAGACTACAGCATCAGATTACTGTGTCCCGTGCAGATGACAGTATAATCAGATTACCTCCTGACAACAGTATAATCAGAATATCTGCTGTTGCAATCAGATCAGTGTATCCCCCTTCAGACGACAGTCTAATCAGATTACTTCTTGATAGCAGTATAATCAGATTGCCTGCAGACAACAATCTAATCAGATTACTTCTAGATAGCAATATAATCAGATTACCTGCAGGCGACAGTCTAATCAGTTTACTTCTTGATAACAATATAATCAGATTACCTGCAGACAACAGTCTAATTAGATTACGTCTTGATAACAGTATAATCAGATTACCCTCATACATCAGTCTAAACAGATCATTGTCCCCTGCAGATGACAGTATATTCAGATCACATAGTATAATCAGATTATCGTGTCCCCTTCAAGGGACAGTATAATCAATTTACCTGCAGATGACAATATAACTAGATTATCGTGTCCCCCTGCAGATGACACTATAATCAGGATTACCTGCCTACAATAGTCTAATCAGTTTACTTCCTGATAGTATATTGCAGACTACTTTTATATTCATATACATACATATATTACTATATTCAGATCACACGTAATCAGATTACTGTGTCCCCCTGCAGATGACAGTCTAATCAGATCATCGTGTCCCCCTGCAGACGACAGTCTAATCAGATCATCGTGTCCCCCTGCAGACGACAGTATGTCCGGTGCGAGCGTCTCTGACGTCAACGACCGTCTCTCTGCTCTCGAGCTTCGTGTCCAGCAGCAGGAGGACGAGTTGACCGTCATGAAAGCGGCCCTGGCTGACGTCCTCCGTCGTCTCGCCGCCTCAGAAGACGCCGCTGCCTCAGTGACCAAAAAACATGGAGGCAAAGGTAACGTCCGCTGCTGTTGGACGAAACGTGATTTTTTTTTTTTTTCCTCGGCTTCTACTCTGAAGTTCTACTGCTTCACCTACCGTTCCCTGCAGGTGGCGCTGCGCTGCGCGAAGCCTACTCAATGTCCTGTATCACTAATGGAGGAACATCCGGACGGAAGCGGGACTCCACCTCTGTGACCAGGAAGGAGACGGTGTCATCTGCCGCCAAGAGGTAAGAACTGTAGGCAATTGTTAGAGGGTCAAAGGTCAGTTGGGGTTTGTTTGTTTGCCACTGATTGTACTTCACAGCTCCCTGACATCAACAAACAGACCATGTCTGATTGGTTTGTGCTGAGAACCTGTGGACAGTGGTCGTGGACGGTAAAATGGGGAGTGACATTAGATCTAGTAGAACCAGAACCGGTCTTGAGTCTTTAGTGTGTCTCTCATAATCCTGGTTTTGTCCACAGTGGAGCAGACAAGAAAAAAGATGCACGCTCTCAGATGGAGGAGATCCAGGAGGGGGAGGAGCCTCCTATACCAAAGGACCTGTCCCCGTCTCCCTCCTCACCCCACCCACCCCTGACCCCTCAGCCCCCTCAGCCACACAGACCAACCCAGTCCGGTGACTCCAGTAAAGGCCACACCCCAATAAAAAGGTTCAGTTCTGAGTTGTGAACTGCTTCTGACCTCACTTCCTGCTGATGCTGCTCTGACATCACTCTGTCAGTGGTTACTAACCCCGCCCCCCTGGACCCACAGTCTTCTTCTGCTCAGTCCACACCTGGAACACCTGACAGGTACAGGTGCTATTGATTGGCTGAATTCACCTGGTCCAGGTAAAGGTGGTGGAGTCATAGGGCAGAAGGAGCAGGACTGTGGCTCCTCCTGGAGAACCTGGATTCCTCTTATTCCAGGACATCCAGGAGTCTCCTGATTCCTGGATGTCCTTGAGTCTGGGAGCTACTGGAGACTCTGGAGTCTCCTGACTCCCCCTTTTGCTTTGCGGCTTTAAAAACTCTGGGCTGTTATAACTACTAATCTATTGTGGTTCCAGTCTTGCCTTAGGACTCCCTCTGGTCCTTCTCTTCCTCATCCTCGTCTTCCTCTGCACTAACTGGACTTTTTCCCAAGTCTCCTGGAGATCCATGAAACCTAAGGGATTTCTGTCAGATCCTTAAGGATCCTGGTAGAAAGTTCAGTGTGTCTTTATCAAACCAACTAACATGTTTCTCTTTCAAGCTTTACATTAGGACTTCCTCTTCCTCCAACAACCTCACTAACTTCCTGTGTTTGTTTTGTTTTAATTCATCTGTGTTTATCTGCTGAGTCAGTGTGTCAAACCTGTGTTAAAGTCAGTGTTAAAGGCTAAATTAGTTCATTAATAATAGAAACAGAGCTGTTTTCACTGTGTGTGTGTGTTTATGTGTCTATTGTTGTGTGTATTAACTTTATGTGTGTGTGTGTGTTTCAGAGGAGCCAGTGTGAAGCGCTCCTCCTCCTCAGGTCTGGAACGTTCTCACAGCACCTGGGAAACTTCAGAGGAAAACCGGAACAAACTGGTCAAGGCTGCATCCACGTCCAAGCTGCTCGCCAAAGTGGTCAGGACGGCTGAGAGGTATCAATACACCGATGATCAATACGCACCAATGATCAATATGCGCCCTTTATCAGTACACACCCATGATCAATATGTACCAATGATCAATACACACTGATGATCAATACACCAATGATCAATATACGCCCATGATCAGTACACACTGATGATCGATACACCGATGATCAATACGCACCAATGATCAATACACACCCATGATCAATATACGCCCATGATCAGTACACACTGAAGATCGATACACCGATGATCAATACGCACCAATGATCAATACACACCCATGATCAGTACACACTGATAATCAATACACCAATGATCAATACACACTGATGATCAATATGTACCAATGATCAATACACACCCATGGTCAATACACGCCCATGATCAGTACACACGGATAATCAATACACCAATGATCAATACACACTGATGATCAATATACACTGATGGTCAATACACACTGATGATCAATACACACCGATCAGTGATCAGTAAGATTACATTAAAGAAAACATGAATGTGAAAGTGAAACTGTAACCGCGTTAAAATAACCCACTTTACTGCAGAGGGACTCGTTACTATGGTAACAACCTCAAATCCCAGTAGACACTGACCTGAATGACACTTCAAAATAAAAGCTCAGTCAGGTTTTTTATTGTGAAACTCTTCTGTTTCTCTGCAGACACAAAGACCCGGTGGTCAGTCAAGGTAAACACGCGTTTGTCTTCATCATGGCCAACCATAGTCTTCATCATCATCATCATCACCATGTGTAACAGCCAATAGGAATCCAGCAGAGCAGCCACCAATAACAACAACAACGAGAATTTTAAATAACATTAGTTTTTTGTCTCAGTGGAAGCTTTTATTTTGTGATGTGGTGTTGATTTTTATGATTTGTTGTTGTTGTTGTTGTTGTTGTTGAGTGACCATGTCTTTGTCCCTGACCAGCAAAAATGTCCACAAGAGAGAAAAACAGCCAAGCTGGTGAGTCCCCATCAGTTAGCAGCCTAATCACAAGCTAACAGGCTAACCACAAGAAAGCAGGCTAGCAAGAAGCTAACTGGCTAGTAACAGGCTAACGGTGGCTGAATGATCACTTCCTGTTTCTGCTATCACATCTCTCTCTCTCTCTTTCTCTCTCTCCCCCAAATCTCTGCTTTTTGTCAGTCTCGCTCGCCCTCCTGCTCTCTCACTTTCATGCGTGGTGTTCAGGTCATGTGACACCTGTGCTACACATGTGCCATCTAAGGTCAAACAGGTGATTTTGTTGGGGTTTTGTTTGTTTGTTTGTTTGTTTTTTTTAAGCCTTTTTTTGTGTGATTAGACTTGTTGTTTACGGACCAATCAGTGATAGGAATGGAAACCCCGCCCACCATCCCAGTCTTTAGATGTGATTGGACACTGATGTCACATGATTACAGGTTGTTAAAGGTCAAAAAATACATTTCCAATTTTGTCAAAGTTGAGGATTTATAAAGAAAAAAAATACACCTGCTTCACCTGAATGATGTCTTCACTTACTCACCTGTCTGTCTGTCTCACACCTGTTTGTCCTTCTGTCTCTCACCTGTCTGTCTGTCTCACACCTGTCTCTCACCTCCCTGTCCATATCACACCTGTCTGCCTCCATCTCTCACCTGTCTGTCCTTCTCTGTCTGTCACCGGTCTGTGTCTGTTTCTCACCTGTCTGTCTCTGTTTCTCACCTGTCTGTCTCTGTCTCTCACCTGTCTGTCTCTTTTGCCTTCTGTCTCATCATTGTTTGTGATTGCTCCTAAACTCCGCCCCCTCTTCCTGACCCTGCAGGGGTTTTTTTTTTTCTTTGATTATTGATTATGTTCCGATCCTGATCGATCACTTATTGATGATCTGTTATTGATTTTGCCTCAGAGGGAAACCACATCAAGATGTTCATCCGCGGTCGACCGGTCACCATGTTCATCCCGTCGGACGTCGACAACTACGACGACGTTCGCACCGAGCTTCCGTCCGAACGCCTCAAACTGGAGTGGGTGTATCCTTCTGTCTGCAGCCAGGGGGCGCTCTGCTCAGACACGCTCGATTCGACTGGACACATCACTTCCTGTTGAATTAAATAATCATAATAATTAAATAATTTAAAAGATGTTACACTATAAAACAAAAAAAGTCTTTAATCATCATCTGATAAAAGATTTTCTCTTTTATGCAAATTAGCAAACATGAGACAACAGCTGGTAATTCATCCATATTTAACAATTATTTTTTTTTTTACTTCCATGTTAAAGCGTTTAATGACATTTATAAAATTAAATTCAGTCACTAGTTTTCTCCTATCTACATTTTGTCTGCAGACATAATTTTCAATAAAATAAATGTATAAAATACTAAATACATGAACAAAGAACTGAAAAAAATAATTTAGGATGGAAAAAAATAGATTTTAGTAACTTTAATTACCTTTCTGACACTATACATGTGTAGTTTCAATAAACAAATATATATAAAATAAATACATGAAATGGGTTTAAAAAAAAAAGTTCTTGTAACTTTTACCAACATTGGTTAAATTTGTGAGAACAAAAATTTGTAATTTTAACAACTTACTAATAATTTCCAGTTAAGATTTTAATAAAATATAATATTAAATACATGAAACGGGTTATCAAAAATATTTTGGATGAAAACATTAAGTTTTAGCAACTTTTCTTATGTTTCTTTGAACAAAAATTTGTAATTTTAACAACTTACTAATAATTTCCAGTTAAAATTTTAATAAAATATAATATTAAATACATGAAACGGGTTATCAAAAAATATTTTGGATGAAAACATTAAGTTTTGGCAACTTTTCTTATGTTTCTTTGAACAAAAATGTGTAATTTTTACAATTTGGCTGATCAATAATCAATAATTGGCCTCAGTAGATGTTTGATAGATGTTTCAGTGGATCTCCAGCTGTTTGCGGCCGTTTCCTTGACGACCTGCAGGTACGGTTACCGCGGCAGAGACTGCAGAGCCAACGTTTACCTGCTTCCGACCGGAGAGATCGTTTACTTCATCGCTTCTGTCGTGGTTCTGTTCAACTACGAGGAACGGACGCAGAGACATTACCTCGGACACACCGACTGTGTCAAGTGGTGAGAAGACGCTCGTCGCGCACGTCATGTTTGTGAAGGTTTAGTCTCTGAAAACGGCGGCCTGGCCTGATGACTCACAGCCACAGCACGCTGTTTCACTCCAGTCCACCAGGTGGCAGTAATGTGACGATGTCGCTGTCATGTCTTTGTTTTTCCCGTCAGCCTGGCCATCCATCCCGATAAAATCCGTATCGCTACAGGGCAGATCGCAGGAGTGGACAAGGACGGACGAGTAAGTTTAACTCTGGAAAAATGTATCACATTGCGTCTTTCGCGACACCCGTAACCATGGTAACCACCCTGTGTTCAGCCGCTGCAGCCTCACGTTCGTATCTGGGACAGCGTCAGTCTGTCGACGCTGCAGGTCGTGGGGTTGGGAACGTTCGAGCGCGGCGTGGGCTCGTTGGCGTTCTCTAAAGCCGTGAGTATCACCGACCCCTCACCCCGTTGCATCATGGGAGTGTGTTAGCCTGCACTGACCTCGGTGGTATGACTGTCGCCCCCTACAGGACTCGGGTCAGCACCTGAGCGTGATTGACGACTGTAACGATCACATGTTGACCGTCTGGGACTGGCATAAGAAGTCCAAAATCGCTGAAATCAAGGTGAAAAATAAAGTTTTAGACCGTCACTGTGGGGTTTTTTTTTTTTTTACAGTGTAGTGCAGCAACCATGTTCTAACGGGTTTGTGTCGTACATGCAGACGACTAACGAGGTGGTTCTGGACGTCGAGTTCCACCCGACTGACCCCAACACCATCGTGACCTGTGGAAAGTCCCACATCTTCTTCTGGACCTGGACCGGAACCTCACTGGCCCGGAAACAGGGAATCTTTGGAGTAAGAACATAAGCAAACACAGCTCTATAGTCCTGGTCTGAGTCTAATCCTGCTCTGAGTCTAGTCCTGCTCTGACTCTAGTCCTGCTCTGAGTCTAGTCCTGTTCTGACTCGAGTCCTGTTCTGACTCGAGTCCTGCTCTGAGTCGAGTCCTGCTCTGAATCTAGTCCTGCTCTGACTCGAGTCCTGCTCTGAGTCTAGTCCTGCTCTGAGTCTAGTCCTGCTCTGACTCGAGTCCTGCTCTGAGTCTAGTCCTGCTCTGACTCGAGTCCTGCTCTGAGTCTAGTCCTGCTCTGACTCGAGTCCTGCTCTGAGTCGAGTCCTGCTCTGAGTCTAGTCCTGCTCTGAGTCTAGTCCTGCTCTGACTCGAGTCCTGCTCTGAGTCGAGTCCTGCTCTGAGTCTAGTCCTGCTCTGACTCGAGTCCTGCTCTGACTCGAGCCCTGCTCTGAGTCTAGTCCTGCTCTGAGTCTAGTCCTGCTCTGACTCGAGTCCTGCTCTGAGTCTAGTCCTGCTCTGACTCGAGTCCTGCTCTGAGTCTAGTCCTGCTCTGACTCGAGTCCTGCTCTGACTCGAGTCCTGCTTTGAGTCTAGTCCTGCTCTGAGTCTAGTCCTGCTCTGACTCGAGTCCTGCTCTGAGTCTAGTCCTGCTCTGACTCGAGTCCTGTTCTGACTCGAGTCCTGCTCTAACTCTGCTCTTGTTTTTTGTTTTCTTTCGTTTTTTCCCCAGAAATACGAGAAGCCAAAGTTCATCCAGTGTCTGTCCTTCCTGAGCTCAGGAGACATCCTGACCGGAGACTCTGGAGGAATCCTACTGGTCTGGACCAGGAACTCTGCTGACACACAGACTGGAAAGGGGCCCAGAGGTGGGGGGGGGGGGCAATAAGAGTCTGTCAGAACCAGACCCAGAGAGTAGTCAGGTCCATGTGGTTCATAGAAACAAACCTGCACAGTAGAAATATAAACTCTGTGTGTGTGTGTGTGTAGCATTTCAGATCAGTCGGCAGGTCAAAGGTCATGAAGGCAGTGTTTACTGTATGTGTGAGATGAGGAGCGGCACTCTGCTGACTGGAGGAGGAAAAGACCGGAAAGTCATCCTGTGGGACCACGAGCTGCGAGCGGAGCGAGACATCGAGGTTCTGCAAACACACACACACACATATGTTGGTCTGACTATCCTTGTGTGGACCCTCATAGACATAATAAGTCTCTAGCCCCTTACCTTAAACTTAACCATCACAACTAGATGCCTAACCCCAACCCTAAAACCAGGTCTTAACCCTGAAAAAGCCATTCAACCTTGTTATAAACTACCGTTCAAAAGTTTGGGGTCACTTACAAATGTCCTTATTTTTGAAAGAAAATCACTGTTTTTCAATGAAGGTAACATTAAACTGATCAGAAATACACTCTCTACATTGTTCATGTGGTAAATGACTATTGTAGCTGCAAACGTCTGGTTTTTAATACAATATCTACAGAGGTGTATAGAGGCCCATTTCCAGCAACCATCACTCCAGTGTTCTAATGCTACATTGTGTTTGCTAATTGCGTTAGAAGGCTAATGGATGATTAGAAAAGCCTTGTGCAATGATGTTAGCACAGCTGAAAACAGTTTAGCTGCTTAGAGAAGCTCTAAAAGTGACCTTCCTTTGAGCTGGTTGAGTCTCTGGAGCATCACATTTGTGGGTTCCATCTAGGGCTGCAGCTATGGAATATTTTGGTAATTGAGTATTCTATTGAATATTCCATCGATTCATCGAGTTATTGGATAAAACATACTTTTATCCTCTTCCTCCTGTTACTTTGGCTTTGCTGCGTTTGCTCATTGTCGCTGTATTCACTGTTTTCGGTCCCGGCGTCTGCCGTTCTGTACAGCTGAACTGTCCACACACGTGACCCAAAGCTTTTGTAGGGGACGCATAGGCTGTGACGTAATCACGTTGTATCACACTAAAAAGAATCCGTGCGAAACATGAGCTTTAAATGTAATTAAACGAGGCTTCGAGGCAGAGGAAATTCCTCGATCATTAATCGAGTTACTCGAGGAATCGTTGCAGCCCTAGTTCCATCTAACCTTGTCAATGTCTTGACTGTATTTTCTATTAATTTTGCAACTCATTTGATAAATAAGTGTGAGAACACAAAACTTTTGAACGCTAGTGTATACTATATTAATGTCTGTGTGTTCCCTCAGGTCCCAGATCAGTATGGAGCCATCAGGGCGGTGTCAGAGGGAAAGGGGGAGGAGTTTCTGGTTGGGACATCTCGTAACTTCATCTTGAGAGGAACGTTCAACGACGGCTTCCTGGTCGAGGTCCAGGTGAGGTCACATGACAGATGTGCTTTAAGAGACAGCTGTGACTCTCCTGTGTATGTTCTACAGTACATTACAAACTCCGAGCATGATGTCGCGATGTGTTCAGGGTCTGCATAATATATTGTCATGCATTCAGGGTCTGCGTAACATGATGTCGCGATGTGTTCAGGGTCTGTGCAACATGATGTTGTGATGCGTTCAGGATCTTTGTAACATGACATTGCGATGCGTTCAGGGTCTGTGTAACATGATGTTGTGATGCGTTCAGGATCTTTGTAACATGACATTGCGATGTGTTCAGGGTCTGTGTAACATGATGTTGTGATGTGTTCAGGGCCTGTGTAACATGACATTGCGATGCGTTCAGGGTCTGCGTAACATGACATTGTGTGATGTGTTCAGGGACACACAGACGAGCTGTGGGGTTTGGCGACTCATCCGTCCAGAGGGATGTTTCTGACGTGTGCTCAGGATCGTCTCGTGTGTCTCTGGAACTCCAACGACCACAGTCTGCAGTGGAGCCGCACTCTAGAGGTCGGTCGGTCTGTCTGCCTGTCTGTCTGTCTGTCTGTCTGCCTGCTCTGTCTGTCTGTGTGTGAGAGAGTGAGACAAATGTTTGACATTTAATTGTCTCACAGGAACATGGACACTGTGCAGACTTCCATCCAAGTGGAGCAGTGGTTGCCATAGGAACACACTCAGGAAAGTGAGTTCAGGTCATTTATACATAGGTGGCGATGAGTCGTCCAGGTTTGTGTCCAGTTCTGACCATGTGTGTCCGTCCGTCCGTCCCCCCCCGTGTGTGTGTCAGGTGGTACGTCCTGGACGCAGAGACCACAGACCTGGTGGGGATTCACACCGATGGGAACGAGCAGCTGTCAGTGATGCGTTTCTCTGTGGGTGGGTAATGTTTAAACTGATGCCCTGATCATGTGACAGGCGTGAACTACATGTCCCACAATGCATCTCTGTGTGTGTGTGTATAGATGGAAGTCTGTTGGCTGTTGGATCACATGATAACTTCATTTACCTGTACACCGTGTCAGAGCGAGGACGCAAGTACAGTCGCTATGGGAAGTGCACGGTAAGATGAAGATGATGATGATGTCGTTGATGAGGTCATAGGTGGTGATGATGATGTCATGATGATGAAGAGTGTGTCTCTTTCACAGGGACATTCCAGTTACATCACACATCTGGACTGGTCACCTGACAACAACTTCATTATGTCCAACTCTGGAGACTATGAGATCCTGTACTGTGAGTAATCTGACTAAACTAACACGAGTAATCTGACTAAACTAACACGAGTAATCCGATACTAAACTAACACAAGTAATCCGATACTAAACTAACACAAGTAATCTGATACTAAACTAACTTGAGTAATCTGATACTAAACTAACCCAAGTAACCTCATATTAAACTAAATTTAGTAATCTGTCATTAAACTAACTTAAATAATCTGATACAACATAATTTGAGTAATCTGTCTCTAAACTAACTTGAGTAATCTGATACCAAAATACTTTGAGTAATCTGATACTACACTAACACAAGTAATCTCATATTAAACTAACCCCAGTAATCTCATATTAAACAAAATTTAGTAATCTGTCACTAAACTAACTTGAGTAATCTGATACTAAACTGACCTGAGTAATCAGATTCTTCATCAGTTAGTTTTCAGATTGAGACAGATTGAACTTTCATGAAGGGCTGTGTTGTGTTTCTACAGCAGACATGTGTTACGTGTTTTGGATTAGGATCCTATTTATTTATTTATTCTTTTATTTGATTGGGACAATGCATGTTAAAGAACATGACAAAATGCATGAATGCAAACACACCGGATTGTAGCCAAAAGGCTAATTTCCATCCGTAGTCCCACGGGTCAGGGTCACAAGACCCTAATCTGGTTGTCTAGTCGTGTGCAGTGTGTGGATTAACAGATGTGTATTTTCAGGGGACGTTCCAAACAGCTGTAAACTGATCCGGAATCGATCAGAGTGTAAAGACATCGACTGGGCGACGTACACATGTGTGCTGGGATACCACGTGTTTGGTGAGTGCGTGTTGGTGCTAAACCAGTCTTAGTTAACCCATCTGTCCTCATAGAAGATCTTTGTGCTCAGACAAGTTTCATTTGTTTTTCTATCCCTGTGGGGACCAAAACGTGTACAAATCTTTGTGGGGACATTTTGTCTGGTCCCCACGAGGTCAAAGGGCCTTTTCAGTGTTAAGATTATGTTTTAGGGTTAGAATTTGGTTTAGGTTAGGATAAGGGTTAGGGTTAGGCTTTTAGTTGTGACGGTTAAGGTTAGATTAAGCTGCTCGGGAATGCCATAAGTGTCCGTAAGTGTCCACACAAGGAATGTAAAACTAGTATGTGTGTGTGTGTGTGTGTGTGTGTGTTTTAGGGGTGTGGCCTGAGGGCTCAGACGGCACCGACATCAACGCTCTGATCAGATCCCACAACAGGAAGGTGATCGCGCTCGCCGACGATTTCTGCAAAGTGCACCTGTTTGCTTACCCGTGTTCCACCGCGAAGGTGAGCGCGTGACACACACAAAAGACACATGACATCATGACATCATCATCACCGCGTCGTTTTAACGTTACTGTTTTAAATCGACGCAGGCTCCCAGCTATAAGTACAGCGCCCACAGTAGTCACGTGACCAACGTCAGCTTCCTGTATAATGACAGTCACCTGATCTCCACCGGGGGGAAGGACACCAGCATCATGCAGTGGCGTCTCGTCGAGAAGTCTTCGCTCTGTCTCAACGACGGCCTTCTCTCTAACTCCGCCCCTCGCCGCGCTGACCCCGTTTTTGCTCCGCCTCCTCCCACTACTGCCACACAACAACCTGACCCTCCCCCGACAGCCAACGGGACCCAAGAAACCTCACCGGAAACTCCGCCTCCTGCAGAGCTGGCTCCACCCGCCTCAGAGTTAACCCCGCCCCACTCTGAGTGCACCCCGCCCCCGTCAGACAGCACAATCAGTTTGAAAGACAGCCTGGAGCCGAGTGACGACACGGCCACGCCCAGTGACGAGGGGCTGCCCCCCCTCACCCCCCCCTCATAGACGGAGCCTGTGTGTGTGTGTGTGTGTGTGTGTGTGTGTGTGTGTGTGAGAAAGTGAGTGAGTTCTGGTACAGCTATCTTTGTGAGGACCAGTCTGAGCTGTACATATGTAAAACCTTCAGTCCTCACGTCAAACACACATTCAGGTTCAGGGTCAGTCCAGTTCATACATGAAGCCACCGACCCGGGTCTTAACATGGTCCTGGTCTGGTCCACGGCAACTCCACGGTCCATAGATTGGACCTGATTCTTTACAGTTAATCCAAGCTTCATTCAGAACCTCATAGAGAAAATGTCTGTTTTTAATTTTTCTTTCAGTGTCACTGTGAAGCGGTGGTGGTAATCTGTGTAACCCCGGTTCTCTGAAAACAGGAAGTGGGCACAGTGAATTCAGCTGCTGCATTGAAACTGTCTGTGACATCACTTCCTGTGGTTATCTGTGGTCTCAGTGTCAAGTTTGGAGGAGGGTGTGTCCTCACAAGTATAGAAGTACAAGCGTGTGTGTGTGTGTGTGTGTCAGCTGTACAGTCACAGTTTATCTCATCAATCAGCTGTTCAAAATGTGTGATGTCACAGTTTGAAAAACCTGGAGGCGGGACTTCACCTGACAGACATCCGTCACGCCTTCACAATAAAACCTCACATCGTCTGTGTGCGACAGGTGAGACAGGTGTCTCCAAGGCAACGCTGTCTTCACCAATGAGAGCAGAGCAGGTGAACAGGAAGTGAGGTCAGAGGAAACTATCATGTCTTTCTTTTAATCATCTTTTTTTGTCATGTGATAAACGAATATATAAATGTTTAATTCGTAACATTTATTGATCAAATCTTGCGAACTGTAAATTCTCAAAATGTTTTGTTTTTTTTTTTTTAAAAAAAATGCTGACTTAAATGATCTTTTGTCTCCTTTTCTTACGTAAAAGGCTTTTAATGTGAAATACAGGAAACCAAAGAATTTGGCGGTTTCTAATATGATTCTCCACAACTCCCATGATGCTTCTTTTTTCTTTTTTGGGAACAGCCAATCAGAACTGGTTGAACACCTAAAGCCAGGTGCAAATCAGTCACAGGAAGTGGAAGGAAGGATTGAGGTAACGTGAACAGGAAGTTACTGGAAAACCTCCAGAGTAAAAGCTGTGACTGACATGTTTTTAAAATCGACAGAAGTGAATCAGAGTGAGACCTCTCTCTCTCTCTCTGACAGGATCTGTGTTTGTATATGCTGCAGATGTCTGTGTATATTTCTGTTGACCATTGGGGGGCAGCAGCGCCTCAGCTACACTGTAAAAAAAAAAAAAAAATACATCCAACACTCACGTCTCAGCCAATCAGGGGACAGGAGACAGTCCTGTGCTGTGATTGGCTGCATTTCGATGACTGCTGATTGTTTTCGTCTCGTCAGGACCATTTCTTTTCAAACGTCTTCTGAATGTCAGGGTGGTGATGTCACTCCAGTGGGCGGGGCTTTGGGGGTTCAGGTGGGTTTATTAATGATGTTTTTGACTTTTTAATACTCGTCCGTGTATCTTCATCTTTTCTATGCTCGTGTTTCTGACGACCTCGTCAGGTCGGGGATTTACCTGGACGTTCAGGTGGGGGGGGTGGGGGGGGGGGGGGGGGGGGGGGGGGGGGGGTCATTGTTGTATGTGGGGCGGGACTTTGGTTGTTCCTGGTTTAATGTGTTGAGTAATGACGATGTTCATGTGACTGTTTTGAGCCAATCATTTCTTCTCTCATGCATTCCTGTCAGCTGACAGACTGTACGGAAGACTTCAACAAAAAAATGCAAATAAATGTTTTCAAAAACAAACCTTTGTTCTTGCTCTTGTTGCCGTGGAAAGAAAGGGGGCGTGGTTTATACCATATGACCAATCGCAAACATGGATGAATTGAATGTAGCAAAGACTTTTCCCGACTAAAGTTTGTTCCACCTTTAACAGTGAGATAATTGTGTTATACCAAACTAAAAAATTGGTTTTATAGATTTGGTTACACCATCTGGGTTAGTAGTTTGGGTTATACCACTTTTTAAACAGTGGGTTTAATAGTTTGGTTTATACCACCTTAAACACAATCAGTTTCCTCTTTAAGGTGGTAAAATCCAAACTACTAACCTGTAATTTTAGGACAACCCAAACTATTTCCCAATCATTTGATCTGCTACAAATTACTAACTTATTGTTTAAGGTGGTATAACCCAAACTACCAACCTGTAATTTTAGGACAACCCAAACTATTTCCCAATCATTTGAGCTGGTACAATTTACAAGCTACTAACCTATTGTATTAGGTGGTATAACCCAAACTATTGAACCTATTTATTAAGGTGGTATAACCCAAACTATTGAACCTATTTATTAAGGTGGTATAACCCAATCTACCAATCCACTGTTTAAGGTTGTATAACCTAAACCATTAAACCTATTTTTTGAGGCTGTATGGAGGTGGTATAAGCCAATCTACCACCCCGTCACTTTAGATGATATAACCCAACTATTAAACCCATTGTTTAAAGTGGTATAACCCAATGTATTAAACCCATTGTTTAAAGTGGTATAACCCAAACTATTGAACCTATTGTTTGAGGCTGTATCTAAATGACTGGTTGGTGGTTTGGGTCGTACCATAGTCATGAACCCTCAGAGAGAGAGAGAGAGATCTGTAATGGACACCTCACATCCAGCATCACATTGCTGTCTCCATGGCAACAAGGTCCAGTGCAGTGACACAATGTACTATTTGGATAATTTTGTGGGATGTGTGTGTGTGTGTCTGTGTTCTTGTATGGGTATCTTTGTGAGGAACAAAAAAACTTAAAAATCTAAGAGAGTGAGGACATTTTGTCTGGTCCTCACATTTTTTAAAGGTCTTTTTTAGGGTTAAGACCTGGTTTTAGGGTTAGGGTTAGAATTGGGTTTAGCTTTATGTCTATGAGGGTCTTCACTATGAACACTATACAAACGTGTGTGTGTTCATCACCTTCTGCTCTGTGACTAAAATCTGCTTCTGCTCCGAAAACTCTGTGTCATTTTCATCTTCGTCATCATCTTCATCGTCTTCATCATCTTCATCGCCAGAGCAGCTTCACATCTCGTCTCATCACGCGTGTCATCACAGACAAACATTATATAAACATGTTGTATTGTGTTTTTAAAAAAAGACTTTTAAATATACCGTACCTCAGGTGAAGGTCTTGCTTTCCGGAGGCCGCCATCTTGTGAATCTACAAAGTGCAGCTACTTCCTGTTACGTTACATTTTTAGTTGTTAGGTTTCATAAAATAAGTTCCTGTTTTTATGGTAGCTTTCGTTTTAGCAGCATGACGGACTGTTTATGTTAGCCGATACTGAGCTGTTAAAAACGCAAGAGACACTGCAGCTTCTTACAGGAACTAGCCAACCGGACTTCAAGATAAGAGGCTCTTTTCTTTTACTACTTTTTGTATAAACCTTTTGCTATGATAGTTAGCAACAAGAATAGCTTATTATAAAATAAAATACACTTTTTGATTTTTTTAAATTTTCATTTTAGAAGTCAGTTGTTGTAAAAAGGTTAGCATTGACAGGAAGTAGCAACACTCTCGCACATGCACAAAATAAAATTTTTACAGTAACACTGGAGTTTTGTGCTTTAGAGCGGAGGCTTACCATGAAACCGCAGAAGCAAGGCTCCGCCCACATCGACACAATGAATAAACGAATGAAGAAGAAAGAAAAGACGAGCGAGTGAGTACAGAGAGAGAGAGAGCGTTTACGTCCTTTCTGGTTTGTGAAGGCCACCGTAGTTCCTTCCTGCACACTGGACCTTTGAAACAACTTTAGTGTGCACTAGCACCACCTACTGGAATGGAGTTTACCTGCATGGAACGCAGTCTGTGTTTTAGTAGGAAAGTAAGCGGGGCCTCAAATGCACAAGGGGAAATACGTAGTGACAGAGAACGCAGAAAGTAAGGCAGGTCGCTATGGCAACGACGTTTGAGGCGTTTGATTGTACAACCCAATAAACACGATGGAAAAACAAGACGATAAATGTGGAATATTTCTGCAATGTCACTTATTTATAGGGCGACAAAAAAAAATTTATTTGTACATATTTCTGCATCAGGCTCGTATCTGTGTGTGTGTTCTTGTGTTTGTGTCCTTGTGAGGACCATAAATCACACAGAGTGAGGACAGTTTGTCAGGTCCTCACATCTTTAAAGGGTTTTTTTAAGGTTAAGATCTGGTCTCAGGGTTAGAGTTAGACACAGTTGTGATAGGGAATTAATTATGTCTATGAGGGTCCTCACTATTACTGAAGCACAAACATAATATGTGTGTGTAGCTGGTATTCCTTATGTTGTGAGGACTTGTCTTCTTTATGGGGACAAAAATCAAGTCCCATAACGTAAATGTTCTCCATTTTAAGGTGGACATGTTTTAAAGTTAGTCTTTTTGGGGGACATTTTTACTTGAGGGGACATTTTTATTGGTCCTCGCTACTTTAAAGGGCTTTTTTTTCTTGCTTTAATACCTAGTTTTAGGGTTAGAATTGGGTTTAGGTCAGGGTTAGGCATTTAGTTGTGACAGTTAAGGTTAGGGTAAGGGCTACAGTAAATCTGTCTCCATACTCACATTATGGGGACTTGTCTTCCTTATGGGGACAAAAATCAAGTCCCCATAACGTAAATGACTCCATTTTAAGGTGAAGACATGTTTTAAAGTTAGGCTGAGGTTAAGGTTAGGTTAAGGTTAGGGTCAGGGTTAGGGTTAGGGTTAGGACACTAGTAATTATGGTTAGGGTTAGAGTAAGTCTGCAGGAAATGAATGGAAGTCAATGTGTTTGTACCTTGTTTTTCTTTCCTCTTCTATTTAACTCTGGTGTTTTTGTTCTTTGTAAATATGAAAACTAATAAAAGTGAGGTCATTAAAAAAAAGACAGCAGCAAACACACACTCCTTGAACATCATCAGTGTGTGTGTGTGTGTGTGTGTGTGAGAGAGAGAGAGAGGGAGAGAGAGAGCTGTTGAGAACAGATAATCCTCCATTATCCAGCAATATGAGACGGATCATGAAGAGGATCAGGATTCATTAACACACACACACAAACAGAAGAAGCTCCGCCCCCTTTAACACAATAACATAAAAAGATTTTCATAGTCAACCTTTAACTTTAATTCATTTATTCTGAATGCACATACATGTTTATTACTTATACATTTTATTTATTTAGACTGTGCATGTATGTGTGCGTGCGTGTGTGTGCGTGCATGTGTGTGTGCGTGCATGTGTGTGTGTGCGTGCATGTGTGTGCGTGTGTGTGTGTGTCACTTCAGCAGCAGCTCGTCCTTCGTTGCTTGAACAAAACAAATGTTCCAACACTTCCATTTCCGTTAACTCTGTTGTTGCCTTGGAAACCAGCGGTGTCCACTGACACCACCGGGGGGAGTCGTTTATACTCGAGTCTGATGATACAGTGAACTGACTGGTGAACACACACACACACACACACACACATAAGAAGTGAAGTCATGATGTAACACAAAGAAGGTGAGACTTATGATGATGATGATGATGATGATGATTAGTTTCTAAAAAGCTAATATGAACCTGAAGGTAATATACAAACAAAGACCTGAGGTCATGACTTTGTATTTCCTGCGTCTGTGGCGAGATTGTTTGAAAAGTCTGTGTCCACCTCAGCAACAGCAGCTCATTGGTCGGAAGAAAAGTTATCAGACCTGTGGTCAGTTGATGAAGTTGTCAGACCTGTGGTCAGTTGGTGAAGTTGTCAGACCTGTGGTCAGTTGGTGAAGTCAGTTGGTGTAGTTGTCGGACCTGTGCAGACCTGTGGTCAGTTGGTGAAGTCCTGGTGAACACACACACACACACACACACACATAAGAAGTGAAGTCATGATGTAACACAAAGAAGGTGAGACTTATGATGATGATGATGATGATGATGATTAGTTTCTAAAAAGCTAATATGAACCTGAAGGTAATATACAAACAAAGACCTGAGGTCATGACTTTGTATTTCCTGCGTCTGTGGCGAGATCGTTTGAAAAGTCTGTGTCCACCTCAGCAACAGCAGCTCATTGGTCGGAAGAAAAGTTATCAGACCTGTGGTCAGTTGATGAAGTCGTCGGACCTGTGGTCAGTTGGTGAAGTTATCAGACCGACCTTTGGTCAGTTGGTGAAGTTGTCAGACCTGTGGTCAGTTGGTGAAGTTATCAGACCTGTGGTCAGTTGGTGAAGTCAGTTGGTGTAGTTGTCGGACCTGTGGTCAGTTGGTGAAGTTATCAGACCTGTGCAGACCTGTGGTCAGTTGGTGAAGTCGTCGGACCTGTGGTCAGTTGGTGAAGTTATCAGACCTGTGCAGACCTGTGGTCAGTTGGTGAAGTCGTCGGACCTGTGCAGACCTGTGGTCAGTTGACGAAGTCGGCGGACAGGGTGTGGCTGCAGCGCACAGAACGCACCTTGAGCTCGTGGTAGCACTGGATGAAGCTGTGGTAGATGAAGGTGATGGGCAGTGCGAGCAACACAATGCCGCTGACCACACAGAGGCCGCCCAACACACGTCCCGCCACAGTCACAGGGTACATGTCACCATAACCCACTGTTGTCATGGAGATGATGACCCACCAGCAGGCAGCAGGAATGCTGGCATAGTCCTGGTTTCCACTCTCCAGGTCCAGCCCATGTTCCAGCAGTTGGGCTAGCGCGCTGAAGATCGCCATGGCAACACAGATAAAGACTAACAGCATCACCATCTCGCGGTAGCAGCGCCGCAGCGTCAGGCCGAGCGTCTGCAGGCCCAGGAAGTGACGCGCCAGCTTGATTACCCAGAAGATACGCATAATGCGCAAGACTCGCAGTGTGACCCCGGCACGCTGCAGCTGGGAGTTTTCCCCCGTCATGATTGTCACGGTGACAGACACATAGTACGGCGTGATCGCCAACAAGTCGATAATGTTCAGAGGACGACGGACAAACTCACACTTATCACGAGACACGAGGAAACGGACGATACACTCGGCCGTGAACCAACCAATGCAGACTGCTTCGATGACCCTGCAGGGGGCGCAGCCAAACAAAGAGACAAGGAACACACGACCAATCAGAGCAAAGCAACCTTTAGATGATCCAATCAGATGCAAGACATAAACTGACATGTCTTACCTGTGCTGGTCCAGGGTCTCCACAGACTTCCAGTCCGGTAACGTGCTAGCACACAACATCACCATGGAAATCACCACAAAGACCACCGACACTGAGGCGAGGATCTGTGCTGCCACTGAAGACGTGGGTTCCTCAAACGTTCTCCTTATCCTCTCCAGCCAGCGGCTCCGGGGTTCGTCTGCGCTCCGGGGCGCCTCCTCCGGGAAGAAGTGGACAAAGCAGTCGGACATGCGGTCGTCGAGGCGGCGCTGGCAGCACGGCTGCAGGTCGGCGCTCTCCAGGCCCCAGTACAGCATCTCGTTGTAGAAGGACAACTCACACATGTGCGGCACGAAGCGGAGCTTTCCGTGCTGCACGTACAACATGATGAAGCTGAAGGCCTCCGAGTGCCGGTCGAAGAAGAACTCGTTACTGTCGCGGTCGTAGTCGTCGCAGAGTTCCAGCAGTTCGGTCTCCGACACGCAGCGATGCAGGCGGCTGAGTCGGCTGAGCGGGAGTCGCTTCATCGTCTCCGACGAGAGCGAAAACCTGCGACCGCCGACGTTCAGTGTGCAGCAAGTGTTGCTGAACTTCATCTTCACTTATATCAAAAACTGATCCTGAACTTCATCTAAACTGACCCGGAACTTGGTCTTGATTTAAGTCAAAAACCAATCCCAAACTTGGTCTTGATTTAAGTCAAAAACTGATCCTGAACTTTGTCTTCATTTAAGTCAAAAACTGATCCTGAACTTCATCTAAACTGATCCCAAACTTGGTCTTCATTTAAGTCAAAAACTGATCCAGAACTTTGTCTTCATTTAAGTCAAAAACTGATCCAGAACTTTGTCTTCATTTAAGTCAAAAACTGATTCCGAACTTCACCTAAACTGATCTGGAACTTGGTCACCGTTTAAGTCAAAAACTGATCCTGACCTTCATCTAAACGGATCCCGAACTTGATCTTCATTCGGTCAAAAACTGATGCAAAATTTTATTCCAGAAACTTGAGCTTCAAAATAATTGTTGTGTTTGTTTTTTATTTAAAAAGGTTTTTCTTTTTCGTAATTGTTGAATCAGTTTTTCGGTGAAACGTCGTTTGCTTTCGTCTCGTCTTTCAGTGTCTGTGGAACATCAAAGGCTTTGTCTTCATTTCAAACACCAACTGTTTCCTTTTCGTCCAGAACATCTGAGAAGAAATAAAAGACACGTCAGTGAAGCTCTCACACACACACACACACACACACACACACACACACACACACTCACACACACACTCACACACACACACACTCACACTTTAAAACTCACCACTAACGAGGCTCAGATGATCGTCTTCACACTGAAACTATAAATCACAGCAGCTGACAAATGAATGAAGAGCTGCTTCTCTTCTCTTCTCTTCTCTTCTCTTCTCTTCTCTTCTCTTCTCTTCTCTTCTCTTCTCTTCTCTTCTCTTCCTCCTCTTCCTCCTCCTACTCTTCTGTGATTCAGAGGAAACTGATTTGACTCAGGAGGAGATGAATCTTTTTTCTTCACTTTATGGTAATTTCAGGTGTCATTGAAAACCAGTGAAACAGCTCCCTCTGCTGGATCACCTCTGTCCTTCACCACATTTATGTTTTATACAACTAAAGGCTATCATTTGAGGTTTGTTTGTTTTTACAGAATTTGGAAAAAAAACCCATTGAAATCTTTGGTAATAAAGAACAAAATTGAAGAATTATTTCAATAGAGAGTAGAATGTTTAAAAAGATTTTCTTTGCCTCTGCTGTGAATCACAGTCTGTCACGTTATGTTTGTGTCGTTTTGTTCCTGTTAAAGTCTGAACCAGCTCCAAGTTCATGATGGATTTCATCCATTCATTCATTCATTCATTCATTCATTCATTCTCTACTGCTTTATCCTCCACATGAAGAAAGGCAGGGTCACATCCTGGACAGGTCACATGTTTTTGGATTGTGGGAGAACCTGGAGAACCCACACAGCGAGAACATGCTAACTCCACACAGAACGGTCGGATTGGGGTTGCAAACCTGGATCTTTTCGCTGTGAGGCAACAGTGCTGGCCACTACACCGCCGTGTGACCCGTGGTGCTGGAGTTTAACATGCTTTTCTTGATCACATTCAATAACAGCACTAACACCAGACATTAGCAACTACAGCACACTCACCTGTCTAAGCTAGTTAGCCAACTACATATCTAGTTAGTTAGCTAAGTATGCATCTATCTAAGATAGTTAGCCAGCTACGTATCTATATAAGCTAGTTAGCCAAGTATGCATCTAAGATAGTTAGCCAACTATGTATCTATATAAGCTAGTTAGCCAACATATATATCTAAGCCAGTTAGCCAAGTATGGATCTATCTAAGATAGTTAACAAGTATGTATCTCTCTAAGCTACGTATCTGTCTAGTCAACTACATAGCTATCTCAGCTAGCTAGCCAACTATGTAAGCTAGTTAGCAGCATCTATTTAAGCTAGTTAGTCAACTATGTATCCATCTAAGCTAGTTAGCCAACTGTGTATCTGATTAAGCTAGTTAGCTGACTATATTTTGATCTAAGCTAGTTAGCAATATGAATCAACCTAATTTGGCAACTATATATATATTATATTTTTTTTCTAAGCTAGTTAACTGTTCCAGTTAGCATCTATCTATCTATCAAAATGAGTAAAGTGTAAGCAAAGAACTTTGCATTCTCACATCTTCGTTACTTTATTTATAGAACAAACAACAACAAACAACAATATGTCTGACACAACAACAAAAAAACATCACAGCATGTCCACATGTCCAGCAGCTGCTGTTACCATGGCAACCGAGCAGCTGAGTGAGCGACATCAAGTGAGACCTGAGTCTGCACCTGAACTCATTCCGCGCTCTCATTGGCTGGCAGCTCCGCACTGCTGTGCTCTCATTGGATGACCTGTGTCATGGTCAGTGAGGTAGGTGTGGTCGTCCCAAGGTGCATCACAGGAAATGGGCGTCTCGATTGGCTCGGCGGGAGCGGAAACGGATCTCAGACAGTTTGGAGTTGATGCCGGTGCCAATGACTCCTTTCTTAGCGAGAGGAAACCGAGCCAAGATGGCGTCTGTGGGAGAGAGAGAGAGAGAGGGAGGGAGGGAGTCAATCAGAGCGACGGCAGATTAAAGGGACAGTCTGTCACTGCGTCAACCTACTGAAGATGGCGTTGATCTTGTGCGGGTCAAGCGCGCTCCGCTGCGGGTGGAAGGCGGGCCGGCGACTCCGCCCACCCCTCAGGTTGCTGTTCATCAGTGTGTTCATATCAAACACACCCAACAGCAGTGTCCGAGCCATGGCCGTGGGAGACTGCGCCTGATTGGCTGCCTGCCATGAGCGTAGATCGCAGAGGACGCCGGAGCCTGGATACACCTCCACCTGACTCACCTGGACAGGACCGATGGATGATGTCATCAACACGATGGGTCACATGGGTCAGAGTAATCCACATCACACGTGTCCTCACCTGTCCCTCTACGTCTCCGGCCGTGCACTGGCTCTCGGAGCAGCTTCTCCTCAGCTCCTCCATGTCCGTCTGGCTGCAGAGCGGCGCCTCCTCGCCCATGTGACTGGCCACGCCCACATCTACTCCTCCTGGCTCCTCCTCGTCCCACGACAGCTCGCCGCTCAGCTCCTCCTGCAGCTGCTGCACCTGCACCTGAGGACTGAACTCTCCATTCTGATTGGCCGCTGAGTGTTGCTGATACGGAGCATAACTGTCGCTCCCGCCTGTTGCCATGGAGACGGTGTGGTGACTGTTGATCTGGCCCAAGGTCTGCCACATGGTGGACAGCAGAGCAGGGATTTCTGGGAAATAAAAGAAGAAGAAGAAGAAGAAGAAAGAGAGTAACAGTGGAGCTGATCCGCTCTGTGATTGGTTGCCTAAGGTCATGTGACTCACCGTGGACCAGCATGTTCTTCAGTCTCTGGTTGTCAGCTGAAAGTTCCGCTCGTTCTCTCTCCAGCTCTCGGACCCTTGACCGCAGGAAGTGAAGCTCGGCGACGTGTGATGACATCAGAGCTGACGCTCCTGTGTCACCTGACTCCACCTTCACCACCTGAACCAAATAGTGCCGCCATAGGGAGAGGCATTAGTACTCTTTGTAGCAACAGTGGTTCTAGTACCGCTAGTACCACTGCTGGACTCGAATTATTATTAAAACACTAGCAGCAGCAGAGGTGGTGCTAGCAGTAGTCGTCGCAGCCTCATTAGCAGTAACAGCAGTATTACTGGCAGGGGGCGCCACTGCTAATGCTACTATGGTGCTTTTCCAGTTGACACTACTTTTTTTTGCTTTTCCATCAGTGATAGAACCTGGTACCTGGTCCTTTTTTTAGTCCCTGCTCTGTGGAGGTTCCAGTCGAGCTGTCCACGTCACATTTTAGTGACGTGGACAGACTGCCGGCCTCTGATTGGTCAGAGAGCGTCGTCACTGGAAGAGTCACAAGCGCGAACAATGTTGAACTGTAGATGAGTTAAAAAGACTTGAAAATAATCCTGAAAACATGCGTTAATCTGCAACATTTAACAAGGACATTTGTAAAATGTCCATATTTAACAGAGGAGTCTGGTGTATTTAGCGACAGCACTGCTGAAAGACGGAGATGGTGAGCCCAATCACAAGCCGTTCAGCCGGATTTCACTTCAGTGACTGTGTCAGACGGAGTCAGGAAGGACTGAACCATTCAGTGAACAAATCTGTTTAGAAAACTGAGGAAAAAGAAAACAACTGCTGTGACCGTCACGTGTTTGTGTCTTTGTGTTTGTGTCACGGATAAAACCACGTCACGACAGTTTAATGCAGCCTTTATATGACGACCACGCCCACTTAGAGAAGGAACTATAGTAAAGGAGAAGGACACCAAACCGAGTAGAGTCGAGTCAAGCTGTGCTGGACTTGTGTAGTGGAAGAGTACCATGAGTGCTGCCTGCCACTGGTACTGCTGCTACAATTAACTGTTTACATTTACACGAATGTTGAGCGTGTACATACTAGGGCTGGGCAATAAATCGATTTTCACATCACACATGAATATATTTATTTTTATATACACACATAAAATTTGGTTGCTATCCCCTACATTTTATACATTATATACATGTGTTTATATATACCAAGTATAAAATATATACAGTACATAATTATGTACAAACATGTACATGTATTTACATACATGTACTTTAGTCTCTGATTGTACATACATGTGTATGTATATACATATATGTATGTAAAAAAAAAAAACCTATATACACACATATACATAACATATACATGTACACTGGTATAGATACCAGTATATACATTTATTTATTTATTTTTACTTTTTCTGTAAACTGTCTCCTATAGCAGATTTGGGGATTAGGATTAGGCCAATTGAACACTTTAAATTGCCCGTAGGTGTGAATGTGAGAGTGAATGGTTGTCTGTCTCTATGTGGCCCTGTGATGGACTGGCGACCTGTCCAGGGTGTGACCTGTCCAGGGTGTGACCTGTCCAGGGTGTGACCCCGCCTCTCGCCCTGTGTCAGCTGGAGTTAGGCACCAGCGCCCCCGCGACCCTCAGTGGATAAAGCGGTAGAAAATGAGTGAGTGAGTGAATGAGTGAGTGAGTGAGAGTGTCTCCTATAGACATGAATGAAAGCTGCAGATCAAAGTCATTGCTGACTGTAAACAAACACAGTCAGATTATTAATCCCGACTGTATTTTCAGGGTAAATACACGTGTTCATGTTCATTTTTATACCAACACATAAATATTATGTGTAATGTACATTGTTTATGACTGTGTGAATATCACCATACAGACGCTGATTTCAACATCAAACCCGGTTCTTCTCACCATTGGCCCGGTGCCGGTGCCGGTACCGCCGTGTGTCCGCTGGTGCAGGAGGCAGTTTTCTGGACTGTCCGTCATCTGGACTCAAACCGGGACTCCAATAATCCGACACAGCTGCAGCTGTGAAAAAAAACATACACAAAGAAAAAAACAAGTTTATTTAAATTCATAAAAAAGCTTCACTTCCGGTGCAGAACCGTGACGTAGTTCCGCCGCTACAGCGCTGTAGTTTTATAGCGTGTGTCGATCAACATGAGCACGCCCGACGGAGACTACAGCTCCCAGAGTGCACCGCGGCTCACACAGCGTCAACACACGGAGAGTCGGGACATGATGATCGGTGAGTTCTGCGAACTGTATGCTGTGTTCTAATGTGTTCTACTGTGGTTCTACTGTAGTTCTACTGTAGTTCTACTGTGGTTCTACTGTAGTTCTACTGTGGTTCTACTGTAGTTCTACTGTAGTTCTACTGTGGTTCTACTGTAGTTCTACTGTAGTTCTACTGTGGTTATACTGTAGTTCTACTGTAGTTCTACTGTGGTTCTACTGCAGTTCTACTGTAGTTCTACTGTGGTTCTACTGTGGTTATACTGTAGTTCTACTGCGGTTCTACTGTAGTTCTACTGTAGTTCTACTGTGGTTCTACTGCAGTTCTACTGTAGTTCTACTGTAGTTCTACTGCAGTTCTACTGCGGTTCTACTGTAGTTCTACTGTAGTTCTACTGCGGTTCTACTGCAGTTCTACTGCGGTTCTACTGTAGTTCTACTGTAGTTCTACTGCGGTTCTACTGCGGTTATACTGTAGTTCTACTGTGGTTCTACTGTAGTTCTACTGTAGTTCTACTGTGGTTCTACTGCAGTTCTACTGTAGTTCTACTGCAGTTCTACTGCGGTTCTACTGCAGTTCTACTGCGGTTCTACTGCAGTTCTACTGTGGTTCTACTGCAGTTCTACTGTGTTTATACTGCAGTTCTACTGTAGTTCTACTGCAGTTCTACTGCAGTTCTACTGTGTTTATACTGCAGTTCTACTGTAGCTCTACTATAGTTCTACTGTAGTTCTACTGTAGTTCTACTGTGGTTCTACTGTAGTTCTACTGTGGTTCTACTGTGGTTCTACTGTAGTTCTACTGTGGTTCTACTGTAGTTCTACTGTAGTTCTACTGCAGTTCTACTGTGTTTATACTGCAGTTCTACTGTAGCTCTACTATAGTTCTACTGTAGTTCTACTG
>JAFBJR010000429.1:8588307-8609053 GCA_016785285.1 Brachirus orientalis
ACTGCTCTACTGTAGCTCTACTATAGTTCTACTGTAGCTCTACTATAGTTCTACTGTAGCTCTACTATAGTTCTACTGTAGCTCTACTATAGTTCTACTGTAGCTCTACTATAGTTCTACTGTAGCTCTACTATAGTTCTACTGTAGCTCTACTATAGTTCTACTGTAGCTCTACTATAGTTCTACTGTAGCTCTACTATAGTTCTACTGTAGCTCTACTATAGTTCTACTGTGGTTCTACTGCAGTTCTACTGTAGCTCTACTATAGTTCTACTGTAGTTCTACTGCAGTTCTACTGCAGTTCTACTGTGTTTATACTGCAGTTCTACTGTAGCTCTACTATAGTTCTACTGTAGTTCTACTGCAGTTCTACTGTGTTTATACTGCAGTTCTACTGTAGCTCTACTATAGTTCTACTGTAGCTCTACTATAGTTCTACTGCAGTTCTACTGTGTTTATACTGTAGCTCTACTGTAGTTCTACTGTGTTTATACTGCAGTTCTACTGTAGCTCTACTATAGTTCTACTGTAGCTCTACTATAGTTCTACTGCAGTTCTACTGTGTTTATACTGTAGCTCTACTGTAGTTCTACTGCAGTTCTACTGTAGTTCTACTGTAGCTCTACTATAGTTCTACTGCAGTTCTACTGTAGTTCTACTGTGTTCTACTGTAGCTTTACTGTGTTCTACTGCAGTTTACTGAGTTCTGTGTTTTTGCTGTTCACCTGTAGTTGCACCATGTTTTACTCTGTTCCACTCTGTCTTTACTGTGGTTCTACTGTGTTCCTACTGTGTACTCATGAGTTTTACTGTGTTCTATTCCGTCTTCACAGTCTTCACTTGTGCTTCCTTTGTGTTTTTGTTGTGCCTGTGCTGTGTTTTCACTGTGTGCTCCTACTGTGTTTTTATTCTGTGGTTCTCCTGACCTTGTCTGTGACCTCTGACCTCAGTGTTTGTGCGCTTCGCCCTGGGCCCTGCCATGGCAGTGGAGCTGCAGGAGGAGGCGAGTGTGGCCGAGCTGAAGGACGCGGTGGCGCGTCGTCACGGCGTCCGGCCAGAAACGCTGCGAGTTCTGTTTGCTGGAAGAGAGCTGAGGTCGGAGGTCACGCTGCAGGTGAGGTCAGAGTTCAGAAGTTCAGAGTTCACTCCTCTCCTCTCCTTTGATTGTCTCCTCCTCATCTCTCTTCCTCTCAGGGTTGTGACCTCCCTGACCAGAGCACCGTCCATGTCATCCTCCCTTCTTCAGCCTCCTCCTCCTCTCAGCAGCTCCCCCTGCAGGAGCCAGAGAGTCTGACCAGAGTGGACCTCAGCTTCTCCCGCCTCCCCACGACAAGAGAGGAGGACACAAGGGAGGAGGAGACGAGGGAGGAGGACACAAGGGAGGAGGAGACACAGGCTGAAGGTCAAAAAGGTCAGTGTGTGTGTGTCTGCCTGTGTGTTGGTATACACCTGTGTTCAGTATTTATAGGTGTGTACTTTTCTGTCAGTACTGAACGTGCGTACCTGTGTGTACAGGTGTGCGTACCTGCAGTACCTTCTTTGTGTACTGTAAAAGGTGTGGTTCAGTGGAACCAGGAAAACTGAGAGTTCGCTGCAGAAAATGTAAAGAGACGACGATCACACTGAGCAGAGTGAGTACAAATACTGACAACGCAGTACTAATACCGCAAATACTGACACAACCCAGTACTAATACTGCAAATACTGACACGACACAGTACTCAAACTGCAAATACTGACACAACTGTACTAATACTGCAAATACAGACACAACACAGTACTAATACTGCAAATACTGACACAACACAGTACTAATACTGCAAATACTGACACGACACAGTACTAAAACTGCAAATACTGGGACAGCACAGTATTAATACTACAAATACTGAGACAACACTGTATTAAAACTGTAAATACTGACAAAACACAGTATTAATACTGCAAATACAGACACAACATTGTACTAATACTGCAAATACTGAGACACAACTGTACTAATACTGCAAATACTGACACAACACAGTACTAATACTGCAAATACTGACACAACATTGTACTAAAATTGCAAATACTGAGACAGCACAGTATTAATACTACAAATACTGAGACAACAGTGTATTAAAACTGCAAATACTGAAGCAACAGTGTATTAAAACTGTAAATACTGACAAAACACAGTATTAATAATGCAAATAACCACACAAGACTGTACTAATACTGCAAATACAGACACAACACAGTACTAAAACTGCAAATACTGAGACAGCACAGTATTAATACTACAAATACTGAGACAACAGTGTATTAAAACTGCAAATACTGAAGCAACAGTGTATTAAAACTGTAAATACTGACAAAACACAGTATTAATAATGCAAATAACCACACAAGACTGTACTAATACTGCAAATACTCAAAGTACTGGCGTAATGCTCTACTAAAAGTGTGAATATTGACTATTTATACTGATGACTATGATGATGATGATGATGATGGAGACGATGTCTCTGTGTGTGTCAGGGTCCGTCCTGCTGGGACGACGTCCTCCTCCCAGGTCGTATCCATGGCGTGTGTCAATCTGATGGTTGTCATGGCAACAAAGCAGTAAGCGAATAGGGCTGTTTGTTTTACTGTGACTGTTCTCGTCATGTTTATAACGTTTGACGCGTGTGTGTGTGTGTGAATGAACAGGAGTTCTTTATGAAGTGTGCGTCTCATCCGACCTCAGACGATGACCCCTCTGTGGCCCTTGACCTCATCATGACTAACACTAGAGACGTGCCCTGCATCGCTTGCACTGACATCATGTAACACAGGCACAGTATTATTTACTCACACGGATCAAATATGAATATTCCTGATGTTTGTTATAATGTCTCTGTGTCTCTGTGTCTCAGGGACGTGGTCCTGGTCTTCCAGTGTCCTGAGCGTCATGTGATCTGTCTCGACTGTTTCCGACGTTACTGTGAGACTCGTCTGAACGAGCGATGCTTTGTTCATCACCCCGACATCGGATACTCTCTGCCCTGCGCTGGTTAGCTGTTGGCTACGCCTGACTGTGCTAATCACATTCTAATTACACCTTAACATTTTAATCACCATTAGCTCCACCTGCTCATCGCATGTTAGCTACATGTACTAATTACTCGTCAGCTTTACCTACCTTGCTAATTGTGACAGCTCCACCTGAACATGCTAATCATGTTAGCTATGCCTGAAAATGTTAGCTACACCTATTAATTACATATCACCCATTCCTTTAAATGTACACGTTAGCTATGCTAATCATGTGTTACCTTAACCTAACTATGGTAAACACATGTTACAGCATGCTAATCATTTGTCAGCTATACGCATCACATGTACATGGTAATCGTGTTAGCTACATTTTAACATGTTAATCTTTGCTAGCTGTGCATGCTCATCACACGTTAGCATGTCAGTCATATTTAAAATCACATGCAAGATCTACCTGACTGTGCTAATCACATGCCAGCTACACCTGACCATGCTAATTACATGCTAGCTGAACGTGTTAATAACATGTTAGCTATACCTGAATATGCTAATCCCATGTTAGCTACACCTGACCATGCTAATTGCATGTTAGCTACACCTGAAAATGTTGATAACATGTTAGCTACACCTGAACATGCTAATCACTTGCTAGCTACACCTGACCATGCTAATTACATGTTAGCTACACCTGAACATGTTAATAACATGTTAGCTACACCTGTCCATGGTAATCGCATGTTAGCTACACCTGAACATGCTAATCACATGTTACCTACACCTGACCATGGTAATCGCATGTTAGCCACACCTGAACATGCTAATCACATGTTAGCTACACCTGACCATGGTAATCGCATGTTAGCTACACCTGAAAATGACATGTAATAACATGTTAATAACATGTACGTGTGTGTGCGTGTGTGTGCATGTGTGTGTGTGTGTGTGCATGTGTGTGTGTACGTGTGTGTACGTGTGTGTGTGTGCGTGCAGCTGGCTGCTCAGACTCCCTCATTAAAGAACTTCATCACTTCAGAGTTTTGGGCAACGAGCAGGTAAATGATTATTTTCCTTTTTTATAATTTTACCCACAATGCACCTGACAGATCCTGACTCCCTCACCCCTCTCTCTCTCTCTCTCAGTATGGGCGGTACCTACAGTACGGCGCTGAGGAGTGCCTGCTGACGATTGGAGGACTGATGTGTCCATCACCCGGCTGTGGGGCGGGGCTTGTCCCCGCTGACGACAGCAGGAGGGTGGAGTGTGACAGACGCACCGGCTGTGGCTTTGTGTTCTGCAGAGACTGCAGGGGGGGCTACCACCAGGGGGCGTGCCGGACACAAACTGCCCCGCCCACAGGCGACACCTCACAGGTAAGTTTCATGAGGTCACATGACTGAATAAATGCGAGAGCCTGTGCTGCCCCCTGCTGTCCTCTTGTCTCCAGGGCTTCGTGGTGGACGAGGAGGCGTGTCTTCGAGGGAGGTGGGACCAAGCGTCGCTGCTCTTCATCCAGGAGTCGACGAAACCCTGCCCCCGGTGTTCAGTTCCTGTGGAGCGCAACGGTAGCAACAAGCCCGAGTTCCCTCACTGACTGACTGATGACATCATTTCTGTTGATTGACAATAAAAGTGCTCCGTGTCTCCCCCTGCAGGCGGCTGCATGCACATGCACTGTCCTCTGTGCAGAGCTGAGTGGTGCTGGATTTGTGGAGTCGCCTGGAACAGAGAGTGTATGGGACAACACTGGTTTGGATAGAGACACTGAGGACACCACTTCCGTGTGAATAAGAACTGTGTGCACATGTGTTTATCTGTAGATACAGTACATTTGCATGATCTGCTCATTTGTGCCACCATTTCTGTCTTTCTTTATTTGCTTTTTGCTGTTATTTTCCTTTAATTGTAATAAATTGTTGCTCCTGACTGACATGGGTGACACAGCTCATGCAAAGAAAGCCTGGCTCGGCTGCAGAGGATCATGGGAAAAAGCTGTTAGAATTTGTGATTCTGTGAAATTTAACTGCTGGGATTTTACTTTAAGGTGGAATCAGGGATTACCAGTGTTCATATTGTTTGTAGCATTTGTGTTTTATTCTTTCAGTATTGGTGATTTTGTCTGTTTTTGGATTGGCCACTAGAGGACACTACGCACCTGACATTATAGTGTGGATGTTTGGTCTTTTACCAGGTAAAGAAAAAGAGACAGAAACAGCACAAATGAGAATGTTAGGAAAATAAAGCATAATTTATTTAATTATTTATTTTGTAACTGGGAAATAAAAAGACAATTGCTACGTATCGTACATATTATGAAATTCCATCATGATACATCAAAATAGAAAATTGTCTGTGTATGTATAGCTCACAATGATAATGTATTTATGATGCAAAATGAATTACTAAAATAACATTATACCACCTCTGCTGTATATCAACAGTAATGTGATTGAGTGTAAAAATAAATAATTGTGGAAAAATATAAATTGTTTATTTTTGTCATTTTAATGTTTTTATATTCGTGTTGTTGAAAATGTTCTCCGTCATCATCATCAGAGATGGGATAAACTGAAATGATAATAAAAACAGATGATGGTTGTTTTTAAGGAATATTCAAATATCCCCCCCACCCCAGCTGTTCATCATTTCCGGTTCCGGTTCTTCTTGCAGTAGCCACAGACCTGTATTTTCGAGTTGTGAGGAAAGATGGCGGCGGCCGAACCAGAGACTGAGCCAACGTCCGCTCCATGTTCGGAATTTCTCAACTTCTCCGCCAAAGACACCGCTGCGGTAAGAGGCTACTGAGTGTGTCCGACCTGCTGACGCTCCTGGCCGGCCCCCGCGTCACTCTGAGCCCCGCACCTGCGGTACTTAGAGGTCAATCCGCGGGGCTGTGCCGAGCCACCGCTAACACCAATGCTAATGTTAGGCTAGCCGCGGGAGTGATGTGTCAGAGCGAGGCTGTCAGAGACACCTGTCCGCCCGTAAGGCGACCTTCCCGGCTTAACACCAGGTGTTTACACCGCCTGAGCCGCGGGACACCGCGTGTCAACAACCGAGCAGTGCGGAGACAGAGAGACAGGTTCCACTGAGACATGTAGGCGGTTTGTCCTGATACAGGAGACATATGTGGATATACAGCAGCTCACAGGTTGTTTATCTGGTCTCATGAAAAGTTTGTGCGGGTGACAATACACTGTAAATACACTCTAAAATAAACATAATCTACTGTTTATAATCTGGATTACATGATCTTAGAATAGATTTATTTATAGTAGCCGAGAGCGGCCATGGTCACTACTATTTTTTCAGTGCGAGATCACGGAATAATGAATGCGTTATCTCGGGATAATGGACGATAAATTCGTTTGTTCTCCCCTTAATGCACGAGATACATTATTGCGTTATCACAAGATAACAAAACCTGTTTTCTCATGACAACGACATAATGCGCTATCTCAAGATACCGAGGCTAATTTTCTCGTAATGATGAGATAAATTAAAGCGTTATCTCGGGATAACAAGGCTCATTTTCTAGTGTTAACGAGATAAATTAAAGTTTTATCTCGAGATAAGACTCCTTTTCTCATGACGATGAGATAAATTAAAGCATTATCTCAGGATGACAAGGCTTGTTTGGTCATGACAGATAAATTAATGCGTTGTCTCAAGATAATGAGGTTAATTTTCTCGTAATAATGAGATAAATTAAAGCGTTATCTCGGGATAACAAAGCTCATTTTCTAGTGTTAACGAGATAAATTAAAGTTTTATCTCGAGATAAGGCTCTTTTTCTCATGATGATGAGATAAATTAAAGCATTATCTCAGGATAACGAGGCTCATTTTCTAGTGTTAACAAGATAAATTAAAGTTTTATCTCGATAAGGCTCCTTTTCTCATGACGATGAGATAAATTAAAGCATTATATCACGATAACAAGGCTCATTTTCTAGTGATAATGAGATAAATTAAAGTTTTATCTCGAGATAAGGCTCCTTTTCTCATGACGATGAGATAAATTAAAGCATTATATCACGATAGCAAGGCTCATTTTCTAGTGATAATGAGATAAATTAAAGTTTTATCTCGAGATAAGGCTCCTTTTCTCATGACGATGAGATAAATTAAAGCATTATATCAGGATGACAAGGCTTGTTTGGTCATGACAGATAAATTAATGCGTTATCTCAAGATAATGAGGTTAATTTTCTCGTAATAATGAGATAAATTAAAGCGTTATCTCGGGACAACAAAGCTCATTTTCTAGTGTTAACGAGATAAATTAAAGTTTTATCTCGAGATAAGGCTCCTTTTCTCATGACGATGAGATAAATTAAAGCATTATCTCAGGATAACAAGGCTTGTTTTTTCATGACAACAAGATAAATTAATGCGTTACTTCAGGATGACAAGTCTCGTTTAATAGTGACGAGAACAGGGAAGTCGTCCAAGATGCACAGGAGGCGACGCGCACAGTTTCATCACCTTCTTAACTCACGATAACGCCATAATTTATCTATAATACTTATTAGATACCTGCTTTATTTCTTTAAATGCAGGATATTTATGTGTGTGTATGACATTAGCTATAAATATGGTCACATTGTGCTATAACACAATTGGAGATAAAAATTGAAGTGTTATTAAGTGACTTTTTAAAAAATATAGTTTTATCATTCCATTATTTTTAATCAATGTTTATCATATTTAGTGCAACTTACTAATGTGTGCTCACAGACACTTTATCATGATCATGACAATATCCACAGTCTAAGACCAGATCTTGTCTAATGTCACCATAAATATTAAATATCCATATTGTTTATATTATTAATATTATATAATATTGCCTCTTGTCTCGATCCTCAGCGCTGGCTAACGGCAGTCGACTTACAGCAGGAAGTTTACCGACACCTGGCTGTATATGTACCCAGAATTCTTTGCCTCGGTCCGAGCGGGGGCAACAGCAGGGAGGAGCAGAGGGAGGAGCTAGCCTGTCAGCTGCTCCTCCTGGCTCCTCTGGAATGGCTGCTCCTGGGGGAGGAGCCTGCTGTTGGGTTGGCTCGTCTCCAGGAGAACAACCAGCCGTCCCCGCTATGTGGACACGTGTTCAAGGTGGGAGAGCCCACCTACTCCTGCAGGTAAACACACGCACTGAGCTACACCTGTGCACCTGCCACACACACGTCCAACCAACCAGGTGGTGCCAGAGTCACCCAGGTCCAGAGGATTAGCTTCACTGGGGCTAAATCTGAGCTAACCATAACCTGATACTGATCTAACATTAGTCTTAACACTGAGCTAACATTAACCTAATACTGAGATAACCTTAACCAAATACTGAGCTAACCTTAACCTAATACTGAGCTAACCTTAACCAAATACTGAGCTAACATTAACCTAATACTGAGATAACATTAACCTAATACTGAGATAACATTAGTCTTAATTCTGAGCTAACAATACAACACTGAGCTAACCTTAACCAAATACTGAACTAACATTAACTAAATACTGAGCTAACATTAGTCTTAACACTGAGCTAACCTTAACCAAATACTGAGCTAACATTAACCTAATACTGAGCTAACCTTAACCCAATACTTAGCTAACATTAACCTAATACTGAGATAACATTAGTCTTAATTCTGAGCTAACAATACAACACTGAGCTAACCTTAACCAAATACTGAACTAACATTAACTAAATACTGAGCTAACATTAGTCTTAACACTGAGCTAACATTAACCTAATACTGAGCTAACCTTAACCCAATACTTAGCTAACATTAACCTAATACTGAGATAACATTAGTCTTAATTCTGAGCTAACAATACAACACTGAGCTAACCTTAACCAAATACTGAACTAACATTAACTAAATACTGAGCTAACATTAGTTTTAACACTAAGCTAACAATATTACACTGAGCTAACCTTAACCTAATACTGAGCTAACCTTAACCTGACACTGAGCTAACCTTAACCTGATACTGAGCTAACCTTAACCTAATACTGAGCTAACCTTAACCTAATACTGAGCTAACCATAACCTGATACTGAGCTAACCTTAACCTGATACTGAGCTAACATTAACCTAATACTGAGCAAACCTTAACCTAATACTGAGCTAACATTAACCTAATACTGAGCTAACCTTAACCTGATACTGAGCTAACCTTAACCCAATACTTAGCTAACATTAACCTAATACTGAGATAACATTAGTCTTAATTCTGAGCTAACAATACAACACTGAGCTAACCTTAACCAAATACTGAACTAACATTAACTAAATACTGAGCTAACATTAGTTTTAACACTAAGCTAACAATATTACACTGAGCTAACCTTAACCTAATACTGAGCTAACCTTAACCTGATACTGAACTAACCTTAACCTAATACTGAGCTAACCTTAACCTAATACTGAGCTAACCTTAACCTGATACTGAGCTAACCTTAAACTGATACTGAATTAACCTTAACCTAATACTGAGCAAACCTTAACCTGATACTGAGCTAACCTTAAACTGATACTGAGCTAACCTTAACCTGATACTGAGCTAACCTTAACCTAATACTGAGCTAACATTAACCTAATACTGAGCTAACATTAACCTAATACTGAGCTAACCTTAACCTGATACTGACCTCATTCCCAGTTCTGATGTAAATGGAACGCAGCATAAAGACAAACTGTGCAGCAGTTACCATGGTGATTTATTTATTTTTGTGTGTGTTCAGGGAGTGTGCAGCTGATCCCACGTGTGTTCTGTGCATGCAGTGTTTCCTGGGCAGTGTCCACAAAGACCATCGATACAGGGTGAGTGTGCACGCACACACACACACACACACACACACACACTGGAACCATGTGACCCAACACTGTATAGGATGTGTGATGTTTGAGGTCAAAGGTCAACAAGCTGCAAACAGAGCTATAAGTCTGTGGCTGACACTAAGAGTCCACTGTCTACTGCACGTGACACTACACACAAACACACATGTACACACATACACGCGTACATACATGGTGTTATGTTCCTTGTGAGGACCAGTTTCAGTGTGCGTGTGTGTGTGTGTTAGATGACCACATCCGGAGGTGGAGGTTTCTGTGACTGTGGAGACTCTGAGGCCTGGAAGAAAGGTCCTTACTGTCAGAAACACACACCCACAGACACCAGCAGGGACACTGAGGAGGTGAGACAGCTTTCTGTCTGTCTGTCTGTCTGTCTGTCCATCTGTGTGTGTCTCGGTCTCACCCTCTTGCCTCCCTGTCTGTCTCTCAGGACCCTGTCGCTCAGCTTCCAGCTGACCTGGTTGCCCGTTGTTACAGCATCTTCTCCATCATGCTGCGGTACGCTGTTGACCTCCTGACCTGGGACCAGGAGGACGAGCTGCCCGCTGGACTCGAACCACCGTACGAATTTAACCACATAAAACAGTAAACAATAAACATTATGAAAAGTTCAAGTCTGCGATGTGTTAAGAACGCGTTCAGGTCTTTATCTCACTGTTAGACTGACGTTTCTAACAGAAAAGTGAAGTTTGTAAACCACTCACACTCTCCCACACCGAAGTCCATAGAGAAAGTCAGTGATTTTACATCACAGCACACAGGAGTTGTTGATCCACTGCTGCCTCCATCACTAAGTTCAAATGTATTATTTTGTCACTTTAGTGTTTGAATACCTTTGTTCAGATTTACCTCAGTGACACAAAGTGACCACACGAGGCAGCAGTAGACCAGCAGCTCCTGTGTCCCTGTGAGCTAAAATCACAGATTTTCTCTATGGACTTTGGTGTGGGAGAGTGAGTGGTTTACAAACTTCACTTTCCTGTTGGAAAAGTCTGTCAAAGAGATAAAGAGATAAAGACGTGAACATGTTCTGAAGATATCAGTGATCTAAACTGACCTAGATTTAATTGTCTTTTTTAAAAGCCTTTTTTTAGACATTAATTGAAAATTAGTTAAGTGGTAAAGATCTGTTTTCCCCCACTGGCAGCCATTTTATTTTCACAACCTCACACAAACATATGTCATAAAACCTAAACTTTTGAACTGATCAGTCACGTCCGCTTTTGTGTGTGTGTGTGTGTGTGTACAGGGACAGAGCAGACACCTACTACTGCATGTTGTTTAATGATGAAGTCCACACGTATGAACAGGTGATCTACACGCTGCAGAAAGCCGTCAACTGTAGCCAGAAGGAGGCCGTGAGCTTCGCTACGACTGTCGACAGAGAGGTCAGTGTCTGAGTCCGTCAATAAATCAATAATGTACCTCACTGTTAAAACACTGACCTGTGTGTGTGTGTGTGTGTTCAGGGCAGGAAGTCTGTTCGTTACGGAGACTTCCAGTTCTGTGAACAGGCCAAGTCAATTATCGTGGTGAGCGTCACGCGTGTCACACATGTTGTCACATGTTGACTGTCAGTGAAACGTCATATTAATTATGCCTCCTTTTTTTTTTTGTTGCCCCGCCCCCTCAGAGGAACACCGGCCGCCAGTCGAAGCCGCTCCGTGTTCAGGTGATGCACTCGTCTGTCGTCGCTCATCAGTGTTTCGCTCTGAAGACTCTCAGCTGGCTGGGACAGATCATTCAGTACTCTGGTAGGTCTGGACGCCATTACCCATCATGCCTCTGCGTGTGTGTGTGTCGATACTCAGTGGGCTGTTGTGTGTTTTTTATTTTTTAGATGGCCTCAGGAGAATTCTGTGTCAGGTCGGACTTCAGCAAGGTCCAGAAGGAGAGAACTCGTCACTGGTCGACAGATTGATGCTCAACGACTCCAAGATGTGGAAAGGTAAATTACACACCTACACACACACAGAGAGAGAGGGAGAGCTGTTTTCGTATTATGAGAAACCTTAAAACATTAATTTCTGCTGTAAATGTGACAAAGGGGAGACAGGAGTGAGTCACTGAGTGTGTGTGTGTGTGTGTGTGTTCAGGAGCCAGGAACATCTACCACCAGCTGCTCATGAACAGTCTCCTCATGGACCTCGAGTACAAGAAGATCTTTGCCATTCAGTTTGCCAAGGTAACACACCTGATCGATCTGCAGCCATGTAAGAGCCACAGCACAAACTTAGGTACGACTACGACGTCGCCAAAATAACCCATACAGATCGTTTGGTTCAGTCTGGACACACTAATTCAATGTGATCACGTGAAATTAACAGTGAGGACAGTCAGTCTGAACAAATCTGATCTGAGAATAAATCTGATTTACCTGCAGTCTCAACTGGACATACTAGTTTTGGTCACGTGACCCTAATTAAGAGGGTTAACTGTGGAGAGCATGGATGAAACACACACATGTATAAAGCTCCGGATGTCACGTAACTCAGGTTATCTCCTCCACCGTGTTGGCTGGAAAAACGTTTGTTTTTCTGAGAGTTCACTGTTCACTTTAAATCCACAGAGGTCCAACTTCATTTCCCAGAATTCCTATTACCTGAACACCTACCGACCCAAAAGGCTGCCTTCTTAAAGTGCATCATCCTTAACCGTAACCTGCTTACCTGTTTATATACTACTTTATATGGAAGTCTAAGGGAAAGTGAGCTTCAACCTCTCACTTGATTTCTCACATCAGTAAACATTTTCCTGAGGAGTTTATGGTCGCAGTCACTAGTTTTAGCTCTTCAGTTTTGTCAATTACATTCACATTTAGAGGAAAATAGTGGACACAAGTGTGACTGACAGCTGCTGTTGTCCAGTCTGAGTCCAGTTGCAGATGGCGACTGAATTTCCACCTTCAGGAACTGACATGGGCTGCAAAAATTTGCAACTCTCGAGGCTTCAAAGCAGTATTTATCTAGAAAGGTCACATTTTCTGTCAGAAAAGGCTGAAATACTAGTTTTTCTTCAGAAGAAACACTGGGGTTAATCACCATTTACATCTTTCTTGTGGTGTTTTATGTTTTTTTTAATTTGACATCAAAACAGCTTAAAATGTTTTTATTGACGCCATGTTTTTATTGGACTACAGATGAAAACTAGCCTTCTGGCTAATTCTGCTTTTTTTTTAACCACGTGTAATCATGTGTTTTATGAAATTGCATTGGCCCCTTTCAAAGAAACTAAACTAAATGATTTGATCCAAATCAGACTCAACAAGAACCAGAATCAAATTCTAATGATACCCCACCCTCCAAATGACAGTAGCTGGAAGTTTAGATTCAGCCTGGCAGCAGTGACCTCTGACCTCTGACCTCTTTAGAACTACAGACGCCTCCAGACAGATTTTATGGAGGACGACCATGAGCGAGTGGTGTCAGTGACGTCACTGTCTGTTCAGCTCTTCACTGTCCCGACCATGGTGAGTACTGGCTCCGCCCCTCCTCACCACACACACCTCTCTCTGTCTTGCTCTTTTTCTCCCCCTGCTGGCAGAACTATGAACGACTGCAGAGCGACTACGTGACAGACGACCACGACCGTGAGTTCTCCATCACTGACCTGTCCGTGCAAATATTCACCGTCCCGTCACTGGTGAGTGAGGTCAAACAGAGAGAAAAAAGGTGAGAGGTGATGATGTCATCAGAGCTGCAGATGATGCCATCAAAGCTGCAGGTGTCCCTTATATTCTGACCAACACATTCACGCTCGCCCTCTGTTTGAGTCATTGTCCTATCAGCTGATCAGTCGTCGAGAACACGTCCTGTTGAGCTGATACCACTGGTGTGTGTGTCTTCAGGCGCGGATGTTAATGGTGGAGCAGAACCTCATGAGCACCATCATCAGGACCTTTGTGGATCACCTCCGTCACAGAGACCTGCAGGGACGCTTCCAGTTTGACCGCTACACGGCACAGCAGGCCTTCAAGTTCGGACGAGTCCAGAGCCTCATTGGAGACCTGAAGTAAGAACTAAAGTACTCATTCATCCATCCAGTCGGTCACTGATGTTGCTGAATTGTGGGCACTCACTGGCTTTTGACGTGTGGACAGGTATGTCCTCATCAGTCGTCCTTCTGAATGGACCAATCAGCTCAGGCTGAAGTTTCTCGAAGGTCTGGACGCTTTTCTGGAGCTGCTCAAGTGCATGCAGGTAAACTGGAGAGACATGGAACCCTGAGGGTCACCTGGACCTGTCTGTCTCTGACCTGTCTGTGGACATGTCTGTCTGTCTCTTTAGGGTATGGACCCGGTGGTGAGACAGGTGGGACAGCACATAGAGATGGAGCCTGAGTGGGAGGCAGCGTTCACACTGCAGATGAAACTGACACCCATCATCTCCATGATCCAGGAGTGGTGCTGCACAGATGTAAGTCCATACGGAGCTACATAATCTTATGCTATGCTACCCCGTGCTACATGAACCCATGCTACGCTACACAACGCTACTCAGAACTACTTGAATTTATGCTAGGCTACATTATGCTTCCCGACTGGACATAACGCTCCTCAGTGCTTCATAAATTTATAGTGTTACACAACGCTAAAGCTACACTTGTCTAGCTACACTACACTGTCCTACAGGACACATTGCTACTCAGTGCTTGCATTGCCCCCTGGTGGTCATTCAATATATTCCTTAGCCAGTGAACCAGAGGGCTATGTCCACTGTTTTTGTGGACTCAATGACACAAAGCATTATACATATCTTTCACAGTGCGACAAGACACTATGATGCAAGCACTATGTTAAACATTGCTTCATATTGCTAGTGCAATACTATATGGTTCACACTGCTACATGATGCTAAAGTACACATTTTATGATGCTACATGATGCTAAACTACACAACATTTTGTGATGCTCCATGATGCTAAGCTACACAACATTTTGTGATGCTACATGATGCTAAGCTACACAACATTTTATGATGCTACATGATGTAAAACTACATATTTTATGATCCTGCATGATGCTAAAGTACACATTTTATGATGCTACATGATGTTAAACTACACAACATTTTATGATGCTAAACTACACATTTTATAATGCTACATGATGCTAAACTATACAACATTTTATTATGCTACATGACACTAAACTGCACAGCATTTTAGGATGCTACATGATGCTGAACTACACAACATTTTATGATGCTACATGATGCTAAACTACACAACATTTCATGATGCTACATGATGCTAAACTACACAACATGTCATGATGCTACATGATGCTAAACTACACATTTTATGATGCTACATGATGCTAAACTACACAACATTTCATGATGCTACATGATGCTAAACTACACAACATTTCATGATGCTACATGATGCCAAACTACACATTTTATAATGCTACAGTACACACTGTGCTACACAATGATACATAACAACACGACACAGGAAATGCATCATGTCGGTGAGGGCTCGTCACGAATTCCGGCATGTAAATGTGACATGTGTGTTAGCGTGTTTTAACGCGTGTGTTTGTGTCAGGAGCACGTGTTGATTGAAGCGTACAGGAGGTGTCTGAGTGCGCTCAGTCAGTGTCACAGCGGCCTCCCTGATGGTGAGCAGCCAATCAGCTTGAGTCTGGCCGGACACTGTGTGGAGACGTTTCGGTACCAGGTGTCTCAGGAAAAGGTGTCCATTCACCTGCCCGTGTGCAGATTACTGGCAGGTAAACACACACACTGTTGGCTCACAAGTGTAGTAATGGTGATAATGCAGTTTGATGAAGATGTGACAGCCATATCCAGCAGGTGGCGACACTGAGAACACGCAGTAACCAGCTCTGTTGTCCTGCAGGTCTGCATGTTCTGCTGAGCAGGACTGAGGTGGCTTTACGTGTCCCTGAGCAGCTTCCTCTGGTGAGTCACCTGATCACTGATCACTACATTTACTCTGATCACTGATCAATACATTCAGTCCGATCACTCACTCTGTGTGTGTGTGTGTGTCCTCAGGGCGAGCTCAGCCCCCCCCTCCTGATTGAGCTCCCCCTCCGCTGCCTGGTGCTCTGTGCCCAGGTGCATGCTGGGATGTGGAGGAGGAATGGCTTCTCCCTTATCAACCAGGTGAGTCCACACCTTGAATCCTGACTGGTTATCTAGATAACCTCAAGTCTAACTCTGTTTAACTAAATCATTTCAGGTTTATTTTAGTTAACCAGATTACTTGAGGTTATGGCCCTTAAGATCATTTCTGGTTTAACTTCAGGTTTAAATTGGGTTATCTAGATAATTTCCTGTATTGCTCTGAGTATGTAGATAAGTTAAGCTTTATCTTCAGGGTTAACTGTGGTTATTTAGATAATTTAAGGATTAATCTCAAGTTAAACTCGCGTTCATGTCTGGTTTAACTTCTGGTTAAACTCTGGTTATTCAGATAACTTCTGGGTTAATTGTGGCCATCAAGATGTTTTCAAGTTAAGCTTTGGTTATCAGGATAACTTCAGGATTAACTTTTAATCAGTTATTGCCAGGTTTAAGTCTGGCTAACCAGACAACTTCAGGGTTAGATTATTTCACTTTAACCTCTAACATTTAAATCTGGTCATCTAGAAAATTCCAGATTTAACTCAAGTCAAACAGATAACCAGGTTTAGCTCTGGTTCTGTAGATGATTGCAGGTTTAAGTTTAGCTTTAACACGGGTAATCCATATTAGTTTTAACTGTAACATCATTGTTTTTGTTTCAGATCTATTATTACCATAATGTGAAGTGCAGAGTGGAGATGTTCGACAAAGACATCAACATGCTGCAGGTCAACACACACACACACACACACCACTGACCCCATTGACCCCAATGACCTCACTGACTACAGCACTGACACCACTGATATGTCTCCTTGTCTACAGGTGGGGGCGTCCATGATGGATCCAAACCACTTCCTGATGATCGTTATGAATCGATTTGAACTTTTCCACATTTTCAGCTCCGCGGACGTCAGGAAGAGATACAGAGAGGTCAACAAGGTCAGTACTGACACCGACAGGGGTCAGGAAGAGATACAGAGAGGTCAACAAGGTCAGTACTGACACCGACAGAGGTGAGGAAGAGATACAGAGAGGTCAACAAGGTCAGTACCGACACCGACAGGGGTCAGGAAGAGATACAGAGAGGTCAACAAGGTCAGTACAGACACTGACAGGGGTCAGGAAGAGATACAGAGAGGGTAACAAGGTCAGTACCGACACTGACAGGGGTCAGGAAGAGATACAGAGAGGTCAACAAGGTCAGTACCGACACTGACAGGGGTCAGGAAGAGATACAGAGAGGTCAGCAGGGTCAGTACAAGGTCAGTACTGACACTGACAGAGGTGAGGAAGATACAGAGAGGTCAACAAGGTCAGTACCGACACTGCTGACACTGATTGTGTCTGTTGACAGGATGTGGTCCAGCAGAACAACACACTGATTGAGGAGATGCTTCACCTCATCATCATGGTCATCGGTGAGTTAACAGATGACACAGATGATGAAAGTAACGTTACACGTGAGTGCAGAGCAACAGTCTCACTGTTAACCTGTGTCTGTGTGTGTCTTCTTGTTTCTAGGTGAGCGTTATGTCTCAGGTGTTGGACAGGTGGCGCCGTTTGATGAGGTCAGAAGAGAAATCGTCCACCAGCTGTCGATCAGACCTATGGCTCACAGTGAGCTGGTGAAGGCTTTACCAGAGAATGTGAGACACCTGTTTACCTGTCTGTCTGTCTGTCTGTCTGTCTGTGTATCTGTCTACCTATCCATGTGACCTGTGACTCTGCTTTACCTTTCAGGGGAATAAGGAGACTGGTCTGGAGAAAGTCATTGACAGCGTGGCTTCTTTCAAGTTTGTTTACATTTCCACCTTAAATACACAGTTACCACAGTCTACTTTAAAGTCACCGTCCTTCCTTCTAGTCCACCTTAAATACACCACCAGTCCATCATAACTAAACTATTATCGCTGCTAGTCCATCTTAAATCCACTACATCAGTGCTAGTCCACCTTAAATATCCCATCATCACTTCTAGTCCACCTTAAATACACCATGAACACATCAACCCACCTTAAATACTCACCACCAGTCCATCAGAACTAAACTGTTATCACCGTTAGTCCACCTTAAATCCACCACCACCATAATTGACACTGTCTAGTCTCCAGGTGAAGAGACATGGTTGACCAATCACATAGTCTTTATGTAAATAAGGCAGTGACATCAACGGTGACATCATCAGTGACGTCATCGCTGTGTGCCTCCACAGGAAGCCAGGTGTGACGGGACGCGGTCTGTATGAGCTGCGTCCTGAGTGGAACAAACACTTCAACCTGTACTTCCATCACTACAGCAGAGCCGATCAGTCCAAGGTGTGTCGTCATGGTAACCACTGTCTTTCCATCACCACAGCTGAACTGTCATGGTAACCGTGTGTGTGTGTGTTTCAGGCTGAGGAGGCTCAGAGGAAGCTGAGGAGACAGAATGGTGAAGACACAGGTAAACATACCTCTGTGTGTGTGTTCTTGTACTTGCTACAGAGTGAGGACCAAAAATCGTGTAAACCTAACAAAGTGAGGACATTTTGTCAGAGTAAAGACATTTTGAGAAAGTGAGGACATTTTGACAGAGTGAGGACATTTTGTCAAAGTGAGGGCATTTTGTCAGAGTGAGGACATTTTGTCAAAGTGAGGACATTTTGACAGAGTAAAGACATTTTGAGAAAGTGAGGACATTTTGACAGAGTGAAGACATTTTGACAGAGTGAGGACATTTTAACAAAGTGAGGACATTTTGACAGAGTGAGGACATTTTGACAGAGTGAGGACATTTTAAGAAAGTGAGGACATTTTAACAAAGTGAGGACATTTTGAGAAAGTGAGGACATTTTGACAGAGTGAGGACATTTTAACAAAGTGAGGACATTTTGACAGAGTGAGGACATTTTGACAGAGTGAGGACATTTTGTCAAAGTGAGGACATTTTGACAGAGTAAAGACATTTTGAGAAAGTGAGGACATTTTGACAGAGTGAAGTCATTTTGACAGAGTGAGGACATTTTGACAGAGTGAAGACATTTTGACAGAGTGAGGACATTTTGGCTGGTCCTCACTTTTTTTCTCCCTTTTAAAGGGGCTTTTTCAGGGTTAAGACCTGGTTTTAGGATTAGGGTTAGAATTGGGTTTAGCTTAAGGTTAGGGTAAGGGGAATGTATTATGTCTATGAGGGTCCTCATAGAACGTGGTAACAGCAGGTGAATCTTTGTTTCTGATAAAATTTAAAGTTCTCTCGCTCTGTGTGTGTGTGTGTGTGTGTGTGTGTTTAGCCCTGCCTCCCCCTCCTCTCCCCCCACTTTCTCCCCTCCTTGCCAGTCTGGTGAACCTGCTGCAGTGTGACATACTGCTGGCCATAGAGGGCGCTGTGCTGCAGTGGGCTGTGGAGCCCAGTGGGGGGGGCTGGACTGAGTCGATGCTGCAGAGGGTAAGAGCCACATGAACGTCTGTGATGCCACAGAAACACACACAACTGAAGTGGTCTGTAACTCTGTGTGTGTGTGTGTGTGCGCGCGCTCAGGTGCTCCACCTGGTGGGCATGGCTCTGCTGGAGGAGCAGCAGCAGCTGGAGAACAGCAGTACAGACGATGACATCGTCACCTTCAACTACACCTGCAAGATCACACGTCAGTCACATAACACACACACATTTTTTTGCCTTTTCACTAGCATTAGTACCTGGTCCTTTTTTTAGTTCCTGCTCTGAGGTTCCAGTCGATTTTCATGATCAAAAATTGTTACAAAGCGACTCAAAAATTTGCGGCACCAAAATTTTGCAATGTCGCATTGTTAATGTTAGACAAAATTCAATTACCAAGGTACAAAAAACATTAAGAAATAAAAGTAAATAAAGTTATTATGGTAAAAAAAAATTGTTACTTACAAAATATTTAATAAAAGTTTACAAAATTTTGTAGTTACGTGACGTTGCACCGCTAAAGCATCAAATCGTATAAAAAGTACTTGTTACTAAAAATTCTACATTACAAAAAATGTATTGCATAAAAAAACTTTAAAAAAAAATTATGAACTATTATTCATCAAGTAATCATTTGATTCATAAAATGTTGGTCAGTGTTTGTCTAACCAAAATGATTCAGTTTTATTGATTTTTTATTTGGAGTAAAGAATCCAGAAAAAAATCACATTTAAGAAGAAAATAACACTAAAACAGATTAATCAATTAGCAAAACAGTTGACGATTAATTTAGTCATCCATGATTATTCAATTAATAATTTCAGCCCTATTGTAATTTGAGCTAAACCAGTGTGTGACAGTTATTTTTCTGAAAATATATTGTGTTGAGTTCAGTTTAGTAAAAACCTGAGGTGAACAGACTGTAAATAAACAGATGAACAGGTAAACTAATGGAGCTTTTCCACTACACAGTTGCAGCACGGCTTGGCATGGATCTACTGGGTTTTTTTTCATTCTTTTCCATCAGTGATAGAACCTGGTACCTGGTTCTTTTTTTAGTCCCTGCTCTGTGGAGGTTCCAGTTGAGCCAATACTAAAATGTGATGTGGACAGACTGCCGGCCTCTGATTGGTCAGAGAGCGTCGTCACTGGAAGAGTCACTTCTTCAAAGTCCGACACAAGAATCAAAGCGAACAATGTTGAACTGTAGATCAGTTAAAAAGACTTGAAAATCCTAAAAACATGCGTTGTGTGTGACATTTGTAAAATGTCCATATTTAACAGAGGAGTCTGGTGTATTTAGCGACAGCACTGCTGAAAGACGGAGATGGTGAGCCCAATCACAAGCCGTTC
>JAFBJR010000429.1:8614377-8650891 GCA_016785285.1 Brachirus orientalis
TGTCTGTTTCTCACCTCTCTCTCTGTGTCTCACCTGTCTCTGTCTCACCTGTCTTTTTGTCTGTTTCTCACCTGTCTCTGTCTCACCTGTCTTTTTGTCTGTTTCTCACCCGACTCTGTCTCACCTGTCTCTCTGTCTGTATCTCACCTGTCTCTTTGTCTGTTTCTCACCGGTCTCTGTGTCTCACCTGTCTCTCTGTCTGTATCTCACCTGTCTCTTTGTCTGTTTCTCACCTGTCTCTGTGTCTCACCTGTCTCTTTGTCTGTTTCTCACCTGTCTCTGTGTCTCACCTGTCTCTGTGTCTCACCTGTCTCTCTGTCTGTGTCTCACCTGTCTCTGTGTCTCACCTGTCTCTCTGTCTGTGTCTCACCTGTCTCTCTGTCTGTGTCTCACCTGTCTCTGTGTCTCACCTGTCTCTCTGTCTTTGTCTCACCTGTCTCTCTTTCTGTGTCTCACCTGTCTCTTTGTCTGTGTCTCACCTGTCTCTCTGTCTGTGTCTCATCTGTCTCTGTGTCTCACCTGTCTCTCTGTCTGTTTCTCACCTGTCTCTGTGTCTCACCTGTCTCTCTGTCTGTGTCTCACCTGTCTCTGTGTCTCACCTGTCTCTTTGTCTGTGTCTCACCTGTCTCTCTGTCTGTGTCTCACCTGTCTCTCTGTCTGTGTCTCACCTGTCTCTGTGTCTCACCTGTCTCCCTGTCTGTGTCTCACCTGTCTCTGTGTCTCACCTGTCTCCCTGTCTGTGTGTAGAGGAGGTGTGTATGGATCAGGACAGTGAAGGGTCAGAGGAGGAGGAGCTTACCTGTCAGCTCTACAACACACTGAGGAAACACCTGGGCAGGTGAGGAGACACAACTGAAGGTCAAAGGTCAAACGTCTTATTTCTGTCTCCGCTGCAGAAACACGTGGTATTGATTATTGAACTAATATGAGTGTGATTGTTAGAAATAATGTAACTCTGTGTGTGGATCAGTGTGTTACCTGAAGTGACCTCTGGGTGGCAGTTGTGGCATTGTGTCAAAGTCGCCGTCTTGCCGTTCCTCCGAGCCGCCGCTCTCTTTTTCCACTACCTGAACTCTACAGCGCCACCTGCTGACCTACTGGGTAAAAAACATCATTTTTTTTTAAAATGTTTGATTTCATCATTATGACAACAAATAACAAACCACACCCCCAAATTAATGTTGATTCCACCCCTCTGTTAACACGTGTGTTGTAGTTGCAGGTCCTGGTCAGTGGGAGGCGCTGTGCAGTTACCTCAGTCTGCCCTCCAACCTGCTGCAGGTTTACCAGAGCCAACACACACTAATGGAGCTGCTCATACACAGGTGACACACACTCATGTTTGCACTTCTATCAGAGTGAGGACCTTCATAGACATAATACATTCTCTAGCCCCTTACCCTAACCTTAACCATCACAACTAGATGCCTAATCCTAAAACCAGGTCTTAACCATGAAAAAGCCCTTTAAAAAGTGAGGACCAGACAAAATGTCCTCACTTTGTCAAAATGTCCTCACTTTCTTAAAATGTCCTCACTCTGTCAAAATGTCCTCACTTTGTTAAAATGTCCTCACTTTGTCAAAATGTCCTCACTTTGTTAAAACGTCCTCACTTTCTTAAAATGTCCTCACTCTGTCAAAATGTCCTCACTCTGTCAAAATGTCCTCACTTTGTCCTCACTTTCTTCAAATGTCCTCACTCTGTCAAAATGTCCTCACTTTGTCAAAATGTCCTCACTTTGTCAAAACGTCCTCACTTTGTCCTCACTTTCTTCAAATGTCCTCACTCTGTCAAAATGTCCTCACTTTGTCAAAACGTCCTCACTTTGTCAAAATGTCCTCACTTTCTCCAAATGTCCTCACTTTGTCAAAATGTCCTCACTCTGTCAAAATGTCCTCACTTTCTCAAAATGTCCTCACTCTGTCAAAACGCCCTCACTTTGTCAAAATGTCCTCACTCTGTCAAAATGTCTTCACTCTGTCAAAATGTCCTCACTTTGTCAAAATGTCCTCACTTTGTAGGTGTTTATATGATTTTTGGTCCTCACTCTGGAACAAATATAAGAACACGCGCACACCAGTATGATGATGTCACCAAGACAACAGCCTGTTAACTGTGTGTGCGTGTGTGATGTCATCCAGGTGGTGTTGTCATCCAGGTGTGAGGTGGTCACTGCAAGGGGGCGGAGTCATCGTCAGGTTCCCCAGAGAGTCGAACAGACTGATCGAGCTTCCTGAAGATTATAGTGTCCTGATCAACCAGGCGTCCAGCTTCACGTCAGTAACACACACACTGGTTTCCATGACTACAGAGGACATTCCATTGACTTCCATTCATTTCCTGCAGACTTACTCTAACCTTAACCATAATTACTAGTGTCCTAACCCTGATCCTAACCCTAACCTTAACCTAACCCTAACCTCAGCCTAACTTTAAAACATGTCTTCACCTTAAAATGGAGTCATTTACGTTATGGGGACTTGATTTTTGTCCCCATAAGGAAGACAAGTCCCCATAATGTGAGTGTGGAGACACATTTAGGTCCCCACAACATGAGGAAGACCAGCTACACACACACACACTGTAACACTGATCAACCGGACGTCCAGCTTCACGTAACACTGGGGCTCAGATAATCAGTTATAATCAGTTTCTGAGTCTCTTTAACGACCGGCAGCTTTTCAGTTTACCTACGGGTTGTTTTGCTAACTAACAATTAAAACTTGATTCATTATTTTCTGGTTTCTTTGCTCCAAATAACAAAGAAATAATTAAAACTGAATCATTTTGGTTTGTGGACAAAAACAAGACATTTGAGAACATCGTCATTTCCAGGTTTGACAAGTGTTTATCAACATTTTTTCTTAATTTTATGGACCAAAACTGATGGATTAACAGGAAATAGCTGACCTTCATGAACCAGTGATGAAGATAATGATGTGTTGCAGCTCTGTGCAGGACACAATCCCCATCTCTTTGTCCAAACGTGTCTCTGTCTCCGTCTGTGTGTGTGTGTGTGTGCAGGTGTCCTCGTTCAGGCGGAGACAAGTCTCGCGCTCCGACCTTGTGTCTTGTGTGCGGCGCCATGTTGTGTTCTCAGAGTTACTGTTGTCAGACGGAGGTGGACGGTGAGGACGTCGGCGCCTGCACCGCCCACACCTTCACCTGTGGGGCCGGACTCGGACTCTTCCTCAGGTGACACACACACACACACACACCTGACACACTTTACATACCATAATATTCTAATACACTTTCTGAGATTCAAACTGTGTGTGTGTGTGTGTGTGTGTGTGTGTGTAGAGTCAGAGAGAGTCAGGTGTTGTTTGTTGCAGGTAAATCTAAAGGTTGTTTTTATCCTCCTCCATATCTCGACGACTACGGAGAAACTGACCAGGGACTTAAGTAGGTGTTTTTCTCTCTATTGGCATTTATCCACCACACAGTTCCAGCACGGCTCGACACGGCTCAGTTTGGTATCAAACACGAGGTTGTCCATGACGTCATAGTTCCTCCTCGACGTGGGCGTGGTCATCGTCATAGAAACAGCCGTGACGACATACAGACACAAACACGTGACGGTCAAAGCAGTTGTTTTCTTTTTCCTCAGTTTTCTAAACAGATGAGTTCACTGAATGGTTCAGTCCTTCCTGACTCCGTCTGACACAGTCACTGAAGTGAAATACGGCTGAACGGCTTGTGATTGGGCTCACCATCTCCGTCTTTCAGCAGTGCTGTCGCTAAATACACCAGACTCCTCTGTTAAATATGGACATTTTACAAATGTCCTTGTTAAATGTTGCAGATTAACGCATGTTTTCAGGATTTTCAAGTCTTTTTAACTCATCTACAGTTCAACATTGTTCGCGCTCGTGACTCTTCCAGTGACGACGCTCTCTGACCAATCAGAGCCCGGCAGTCTGTCCACGTCACATGTTAGTATCGGCTCGACTGGAACTTTGACAGAGTAGAGCCGTGCCAAGCCGTGCTGCAAATGTGTAGTGGGAAAGCTCCATTAGTTTACCCGTTTATCTGTTTACTTACTGTCTGTTCTCCTCAGGTTTTTACTAAACTGAACTCAACACAACATATTTTCAGAAAAATAACTCACACACACCCTGTGATGGACTGGCGACCTGTCCAGGGTGTTACCCCGCCTCTCGCCCTATGTCAGCTGGAGTTAGGCACCAGCGACCCCGCGACCCTCAGTGGATAAAGCGGTAGAAAATGAGTGAGAGTGAGATTAACTCGCACACTGGAATATTTAGCTCAAATTACAATAGGGTTGAAATGATGAATCAATTAATAATGGATTACTAAATGAATTGTCAACTGTTTTGATAATTGATTAATCTGTTTTAGTGTTTTTGTTTTTTTAAGAAATAAAATATGTGATTTTTCAGCTTCTTAAATGTGAATATTTTCTCTTTTTTTGCTCCATTTAACAAAGAAATCATTAAAACTGGATCATTTTAGTTTGTGGACAAAGCAAGACATTTGAGAACATCATCATTTCCAGGTTTTTTTTCAACATTTTATGAACCAAACGATTACTTGATTAATAATAGTTTATAATAGTTTTTTTATGCAACACATTTTTTAGTAACGCAAGTCATTTTTGTGCGATTTGATGCTTTTGTCACACATCACAGAACTAAAAAATGTGTTCGAATTTGTTTTTTGTAATGTTTTAACATAATTTTGTAACATAGGTAACAATTTTTTACACATATTACATTATTTCATCTCTTTTTCCGAAATCTCATGTTTACAAATCAAAGTGTTGCTTATTTTCACAACTATCGCAATAATATCTTGAATCATTTGAATAATTTTGGTCAGTAAAATCGTGACAGGATGTTTTCATATTTCACCTCTTGATTAAAGCCTGTCGTCTCCGTGACGACAGGGTTTGTTTATGTCATACTTTTGTGTCTGTGTTCAGCTGCGCCCCCTTCTGATTGTTTGTTTGTTTGTTTGTTTGTTTGTTTGCTTGTGACCTCACAGGCGCGGTAACCCGCTCCACTTGTGTCGGGAACGTTATCGGAAGATTGAGCGTCTGTGGCGGCAGCACGGCATCGCCGAGGTCATAGGTCACGCTCAGGAGGCCAATCAGACACTGGTCACCATCGACTGGCAGCACCTGTGATGTTCAGCATGGCTCCGCCCCCTTACAAAGATGATGAGCAAATGGCTGTCAAGCTTTTGACCCCGCCCATTTTTGTATGCGCCGACCACTCAGCTTCCTGCAGCCTTCAGGGATTTTTCACACCAATGAGAGAGTGAGAGAAGTGACGTGAGGCTCCGCCCACCTGCTCTGGTTGGTTACCAGGAGAAACACGTGATCATGACTCGTCTCAGGTTGTGCTTTCACTTTGCATCATGGGGGAAAAAGTCTGGTTCAAGAAGCCGCCGCCCACTTTTCGGATTGGCTCAGATATTAGTGTTTTTTTTTTTATTTTGTTTTGTTTTGTTTTGGGTTTTTTTTCCTGACAAGCAGCCAATCACAGAGCTCCTGTGGCTGTCATCTAGAGAACAGGTGATCAGAGTATTGATTAGCATCGATCAGCTGATGGTTTTAAGGGTTTTATTTAAACATTGTTTTTATTTGTTTCTGATCAAAACAAAGACACATGTTGACGTCGGAGACATTGTTTACGTTTTTTTTTTTTTAATCGATCATGACATCGCGGATCAGCTGATGTGATGTCATCGATCACCTCTGACATGTTAATATGTGAATTCTTGTATAAATGAGGAAATGTATGATATTCTAGGAGAATAAAAAAAAAAACAATAAAAACTTCAAAAGAATTTTGTTGGTGTTTTTATTGTGATCGTATATTTACATCTTTATTTATGTACATATGACAATTACAGTTATGACATTTTTATGTAAGTATGTACAATAATAAACAGTTTACATCTACATAAACTGGACATACAATAATTAGTTATTATGCCTTAACTGTGTACATATGTAATTAAAGATTTATTAATTTTTACAATTTTGATTTGAATTGTGGTTAGGTTAAGGTTAGGCTTAGTCATTGGTTATGGTTAAGGTTAGTGATGGGGCTTTGTTTAGTCTGTTTAAAACCAATTCAGGCTTAATCCAATAAACCAGTCTTGATTGAAACAAATTTAATTAAATCTCGAATGTTTATTTTATTTTATCACAACAAACATTAAGCAGAGACAAACATCAACAACAACCAAGGACAGTTTATGAAGATGAACAATAATTAAAGTGACAATCGATATTAATCTTTGATTAATGTGTAATCACGTGTTAAATGTCATTAAAAATTAGATTGAATAAAAAAAATCTAATTATGTACAAAAACAGCATTTATCTAGTTCTGATTTAATTTCATTTATTCTGTTATACATGCTATTTATTTTCATTTGATTTTTTCTAGATTTTTATTCAGTTTCTTTGATCACATGAAGAAAAGATTGTGTTTATCAATTTTTTACGATGTTACTATTTTCACTTTTCATCCATGTCTTCATTATGTTGAATTTATTTATGACTTTGTAAATAACGTGTTTGAATTGCTACAAATACAAAACAAATACGTGTTTAACTCCATTAAATATAACCATGCATGTTTTTACAGTGTTTTATATTAAAATTAGTTTAATACAGGCGCCGTGTTTCCGCTGCTTCTGTCGCAAAGCTGCCGGAAATGAACAGTGTCGTGACAATAACACATCTCTCTCTCTCTCTCTCTCTCTCTCTCTCTCTCTCTCTCTCTCTCTCTCTCTCTCCATCTTTAGTTGATTTGTTTTTTGTTTTTTTCTGTTTACGCGTTGTTGTTGTTGTTGTTATTGCTGATATGACGTCATCTGTGCAGCGGCTCGTCACGTCCGTAATGGAGGATTTCTCGCTGAGCGCGAGGACTGAGATCTGCCAGAGACTGGGGACGACGTCACTCAGCGAGGTATGATGACGTATGTCGAGCTGCAACTAACGATTATGTTCTCCATCGGTTAATCCGTCGATTATTTTTTTATCAATTGTCATAAAATGTCGATCAATGTTTGTCAAACCAGGAAATGAGGATGTTCTCACATTTGAGAAGCTAAAAAATCTGAGAAACTGGTTTTAATAGTTGAAAAAAAAACACACTGAAACTGATGAATCAATCATAAAATTAGTTGATGATTGATTTAGTAATTGATTAATAATTGATTGTGTTGTTAATTATGGCAGCCCTAGAGGAGAACAAGTGCATCTTGGTGTCTGCCAGAATCTGAGAAAGATCTATAATGGGCTCTTTGCACGGCAGCCATTTTGACACAGATCACAGTAAGTTAATAAAAAAAACTACCGAAAAAGACTCCTTCATAAAATCTACGTCAGTTTAAGTCTACGATGTCTTTGGAACATGTTCACGTCTTTATCTCACTGTTAGACAGACTTTTCCAACAGAAAACTGAAGTTTGTAAACCACTCACTCTCCCACACCAAAGTCCATAGAGAAAATCAGTGATTTTACATCACAGCACACAGGAGTTGTTGATCCACTGCTGCCTCCATCACTAAGTTCAAATGTCTTATTTTGTCACTTCAGTGTTTGAAATCCTTTGTTCAGATTTACCTCAGTGACACAAAGTGACCACACGAGGCAGCAGTAGACCAGCAGCTCCTGTGTCCCTGTGAGCTAAAATCACTCATTTTCTCTATGGACTTTGGTTGTTTTGCATTCGTATGGTTTTTCTTTCTTTTCCTTTGACATCATTTCCCAGATCAAAAGCTATGATGTCATAATGATCAAAGGATAGTGACTTGTAGACAGAAGGGGATTAATTTATGAGACCGTAATGAACAACATAATCCAGATGGAAGCAGTAATCTCAAGACTAATAATCCAAACTGCATTTAACACAGACTGTGCTTAATCCACATCTTATCAACAAGTGTATGAACAGCAAACTCATGGCCTACAAGGTCAAGAACGAAAAGTCTAGAAACTCTGAGGTCATGAACACTGGGGTCATGAACACTGAGGCCTTAACAGGAGAGGTCACAAACACTGAGACCACAACAGATGAGGTCATGAACTCTGAGGTCACAACAGACAAGGTCACAGACACTGAGGTCATGAATTCTGAGACCACAACAGACGAGGTCACAGACACTGAGGTCACAAACACAGAGGTCACAACAGACGAGGTCACAGACACTGAGGTCACAAACACAGAGGTCACAACAGACAAGGTCACAGACACTGAGGTCACAAACACAGAGGTCACAACAGACGAGGTCACAGACACTGAGGTCACAAACACAGAGGTCACAACAGACAAGGCCACAGACACTTCGGTCACAAACACAGAGGTCACAACAGACAAGGTCACAGACACTGAAGTCACAAACACAGAGGTCACAACAGACAAGGTCACAGACACTGAAGTCACACCCGAGGAGGTCACAGACACTGAGATCGTGAACTCTGAGGTCACAATAGATGAGGTCACAGACACTGAGGTCACAACTGACGAGGTCACAGACACTGACATAATAAACTCTGAGGTCACAACTGACGAGGTCACAGACATTGAGATCATTAACACTGAGTTTACAACAGACAAGGTCACAGACATTGAGATCATTAACACTAAGTTTACAACAGACATTGAGATCATTAACACTGAGTTTACAACAGACATTGAGATCATTAACACTGAGTTTACAACAGACAAGGTCACAAACACTCAGGTCATGAACACTGAGACCACAACAGACAAGGTGACCCCAACAGATGAGGTCACAACAGACGAGGTCACAAACACAGGGGTTGCGAACAATGAGGTCTCAGACACAGAGGTCATGAACACTGAAGTCACAACAGACGAGGTTATAGACACTGAGGTCACAAACACAGAGGTCACAACAGACAAGGTCACAGACACTGACATCATGAACACTGAGATCACAACAGATGAGGTCACAAACACAGAGGTCACAACAGACAAGGTCACAGACATTGAGATCATGAACACTGAGGTCACAACAAACGAGGTCACAGGCACTGAGGTCACAACAGACAAGGTCACAGACACTGAGGTCACAACTGACGAGGTCACAGACATTGAGATCATGAACACTGAGGTCACAACAAGCAAGGTCACAGACACTGACATCATGAACACTGAGATCACAACAGATGAGGTCACAAACACAGAGGTCACAACAGACAAGGTCACAGACACTGAGATCATGTACACTGAGGTCACAACAGACGAGGTCACAAACACAGCGGTTGCGAACAATGAGGTCACAGACACAGAGGTCATGACCTCTGAGGCCCCAACAGACAAGGTCACAACAGACGTCACAGACACTGAGGTCACAACAGACAAGGTCACAGACACTGAGATCATGAACACTGAGGTCACAACAGACGAGGTCGCAGACACTGAGGTCACAACAGATGAGGTCACAGGCACTGAGGTCATAAACACTGAGGTCATTAACTCTGAGACCACAACAGACGAGGTCACAAATACTGAGGTCACAACAGACGAGGTCACAGACACTGAGATCATGAACACTGAGGTCACAAACACTGAGGTTATTAACTCTGAGACCACAACAGATAAGGTGACCCCAACAGACGAGGTCACAAACGCAGGGTTTGCTAACAATGAGGTCACAGACACAGATGTCACAACAAACGAGGTCACAAACACTGAGGTCATGAACACTGAGACCACAACAGACAAGGTCATGAACACAGAGGTTACAACAAGTAAGGTCACAAACACTGAGGTCACAACAGACGAGGACACAAGCACTGAGGTCACAATAGACAAGTTCACAAAAACTGAGGTCATAATAAACAATGACACTTCAATTGAGGACATGACCACTGTCTCCATATGCATCAAGGCTATTACCAATGAGGTCACAATAACTGAGGCCGTGTCCTCTGAGTCCACAGATGGCGAGGCCATGATTAACAAGGTACCAGCCATTAGGGCTGTGACCACTGAGTCCTCATCCAGAGAGCCCTTGACTGATGTCACAACTGAGTTCATCACCAGGGAGTCCCTGGCCATTAAGGGCACGACCTCTGCGTTCACAACCAGCGAGTCCACATCCTCAACCGAGTCCTTAACCATGGTGGCCATTACAAATGAGCCCTTTACCACTGAGTCCTCAACCAACGATGTCACAACAGTAGAGTCTTTGACCAGTGAGGTTTTGGCTGATAAGACCAGAAACACTGAAGCTATGAATAACAAGGTCATCACAAATGAGGCCATCACCACTGAGTCCGCAACTAGTGAGGCCATGGCTGGCAGGAGTGAAGCTAAGACCATGACTGCTGATTCCACAGATGGTGAGGCCATGGCAGATGAGGCCCTGGCCTTTAAGGCCACGAACGCTGAGTCCTCAACCAGTGTGAACCAGTCCACATTCTCTGAGTCTACAAGTGGCGATATCATAACTGAGGTCCTAGGCAGCAGGGCCATGTCTGGCAAGATCACAAACACTGAAGCTACAAATAGCAAGGCCATTACAAATGAGGCCATCACCTCTGTGTTCACAAGTGAGGCCTTTGCTGGTAAGGGCATACCTGCCAAGACCACAACCCATGGCCCCTCGAATGACAAGACCTTGACCAGCAAGGCCACAGCTGGCCTGGCCATGACTGACAAGTTCATGACTGGCAAGGCCACAAACAGCAAATCCACAAGCAACATGGCCACAACTGGCAAGGCCACAAACAAGGTCATGACCAGCATGGCCACAACCAGTAAAGCCTTGACAAACAAGGCCCCAATTGGTAAGACCACAGTTGGCAGGACCTCAACAAGCATGTCCATGACCAGCACAGGCTCAATAAGTAAGGCCGTTACTGCGACTGGAATGGCCACAAACATCAAGGCCACATCCAGCATGGCCACATACAGTAAAGCCTTGTCCAGCATTGCTGCTATATACAAGCCCACATCCAACAAGGCCTCCATCGGCAAGGCAACACCCGGCAAGGCTGTGGTCTTGAATGAGGGCTCAAGCAGTAAGCCCATGAACAGCATGGCCATGATTGGTAAGGCCACAGCGTGCAAGACCACAGCTGGCAAGGGTAGCCTTGAGGCCGCACCTTTCAAGCCCATTACCAGCATGGCCATAATTGGTAAGGCCGCAGCCGATGAGCCCGCAACTTGCGAGCCCACAAACAGTGAGGCCATGACTAGCACGGCCACAACTTACAAGACCATGATTGCTGAGGCTGCAACCTACAAGCCCACAAACGGCGAGGCCATTACTGGCAAGGCCACAACTAACGAGACACCGACTGCTGAGGCCACATCCTGCAAGCCCTCAATCAGTCAGGCCACGATCTGCACAGACACAACCAAGGCCACTGCTGATGAGACCAGTGAGGCCACGATCTGCAAGGCCAGCAAGGCCATGACTACAAAGGTCACAACCAGTGTGGCCACATTTGATGAGACCACAATGGGAAAGGCCACAACCAGCATGGCCACAAACAGAAAGGACACAAGTAACGGATCCATGACTGCCATGGTCGTGACTGACGAAGCCTCAAGCTGCAAGACTGGGATTGACAAGGCCAGGACCTGCAATACCACGACTGATGTGTCCTTGATCACTGAGGCTGTGACCAGTGAGGCTACGACCAGAGAAGCCACGGCCAAACGGACTAGGATTGATGCGGCCACCAACACTGAGACATCTATGAATAAGGCATTGCCTTGCATGCCCTCAGAGGTTTTAGCCTTGCCAGTTGTGGCCTTGTCAGTTGTGGCCTTACCAATTGTGGCCATGCCAATTATAGCCTTTCCAGTGATGGCCACACCGGTCATGGCCTTGCCAATGTGCACTTGCCAGGCATGGCCTCAGTGGGAATGGCCTCAACGAGCATGGATGCAGCAACATGGCCAAGATTGGCAAGGTTGGCAAGGTCATGCCCACCAAGACTATGAACAGCATGGCCATGACCGAGAGGGGTACAACTGGCAAAGCCACGACCAACAAGCCCATGACAGGCATGACTACGAACCACAAGGACATGACTGACATGGTTAGTGACCAAGGAGGTAACTGACAAGGCCAAAACCTGCAAGGATTTGATATAATGTTGAGACCTTGACCTGTCATGTTGCAAACATGGCAGTTTCAGTGGTCGTGGGTTTACCTGTCAAGGCCACAACTCCTGAGGCCTTGAACGACTGAAGAGAAAGCATAATTTAATTTTCTTTTAGCCATTTCTTAATTTCCCCTGTGTAAAGATCAGAGCACTGGCATGGTTTTTGAGGTCCCCACTGGTGACCATTTATTCACAACAAAACCTTATTAAACCTTGATTAAATTTGAAAAATGGAGTTTGAGATCAAATTGGTCTCACCTGATCATTCATTGTATTCTCTTACATTATGCATAGACAAGACAGTTTGAATATTGTGTGTATTGGTTCAGCAGTCAACAAACAGAGGGACAGGCAACAACAATAACTTTGACTCATGTCCTTAAAAGCCACATTATAAAAACCTGTGCACATATGTTTGTGTGTAGGAGCAGCTGCTGGCTCTCATCAGGAGGTTCTGTGAGGTTCTGCTGATGCAGCTGAGGAGGCTGCTGGACCTGAACCAGGACCTGCATCAGGAGCTCAGCCAGGATGCAAATCAGCACCTGCAGCATGATCTGAATCATTACTTAAACCAGGCTCTGAACCAGGACCTGAAGGCTCTGAACCAGGACCTGAAGCAGGATAAGAATGTTTATCAGAAGGGGGAACAGGATGGTAAAGTCTTGAACCTTCATTTTGAGATGAATGCAACTGGACTTCACATACTTATCTCTCTGTCTGTCCTACAGGTGACCCTCAGGTAGATGTCAGAGGTCAATTAAACAGTACCACAGATGACCCCAGCCAATCAGAGCAGACTTGCGTGACTGGCAGGGAGCAGAGCTTCAGTTGCAACATCTGCTTTCGCAGCTTCTCCAGACAGACTAATCTGGTCGCTCACCTCAGGGTCCACAGCGGAGAGCGGCCCTTCACCCATTCAGAATGTGGGCGGGGCTTTTCTGCAAGCAACAGCACCCAGGTCCATGAGCTTGGCGTCCACGGCTGCCAGCATCCATTCAGGTGCACTCATTGTGGGAGACTGTTTGGTACTCACAGCCACCTGCGGACACACCAGTCGTCCAGCGGCTCGCTGGCGTGCTCGTCATGTGGAGAGACTCTTCCATCAAGATGTAGCCTCAAACAGCACCATCTGACCTGCCAGAGTACAAACAGGAAGTTCAGGTGCCGAGAGTGCGGGAAGGATTTCTCCAAACGCAGTTACCTGTCTGTTCACCAGAGGGTTCACCTGAATGACAAACCGTTTAAATGTACAACTTGCAATAAGGGATTCACCACACGCCGCAGCGTCCATGTCCACCAGCTGAGTGTGCATCGAAGATTGAAGCCCTTCACCTGTGGCATCTGCAGGAAGGCATTCAGCCAGCAGGGTGGCCTTAGAGTGCACATGAGGATGCACTCGGGTGAGCGACCATATGTCTGTGAGCAATGTGGTAACAGATTCTCCAGTCGCAGCAGCCTCACAGTTCACTACCGTGTCCACACTGGAGAAAAGGCATTTGCTTGCGACAGCTGTGGGAAGAAATTCAGCCTGTCTGCCAACCTGCGCCGCCACCACCTCATTCATTCAGGGCACCGCCCCTTCACCTGTGAGGTGTGCGGCCGTACCTTCACGCAGGCCGGACACCTGAAGGTGCACCGAGCCATTCACGGCGCAGAGTGGGCGTTCATCTGCAACGCCTGTGGGAAGGGTTTCAGACAGCGCAATGCACTGTTGCTTCACGAGAGGCGGCACACTGGTGTCAAACCGCACAGCTGCAGCGAGTGTGGAAAAAACTTCTCATCATCTGTTTCACTCAAACGCCACCTGCTGGTTCACAACGGACAAAAAACACACACCTGCAGTGAGTGCGGGAAGAAATTCACCACCGCTCATGTCCTTAAGATGCATCTGCGGCTGCACGGCGCTCGCAAACTCTTCACCTGCGACGTTTGCGGACGTAACTACAGTTCACTTAACTACCTGAAGACACACCGACGCAGTCACTCAGAAGGGAAACCATTCGGCTGCTCTCAATGCGACAAAACCTTCTCCACACAGGCCAGCGCCAACCTGCACCAGCGCACACACAGCGGCGAGAAACCGTTCATCTGCGAGGTCTGTGGGAAGAACTTCAGTGTGTCGCAGAACCTCGTCCGACACAAACGTATCCACAGTGGAGAGAAGCCGTTTGAGTGCAGCATTTGCGGAAAGACATTCAGTCAAAACAACAACCTGAAGACGCACCTACGCGTCCACACAGGACAGAAACCATTCAGCTGCGCTTCCTGCTGCCGCAGCTTCGCTGCCATGAGGAGCCTCCGCGAGCACAAGTGTGTCCCTGCTAACTAGGACGGGGTATTGAACTTCAATTTCTTTGTGGTATTGACTGAACTTCCCCTGTATTTCTTAATGTCAAAAATTTCGATACTGAATTTGTTGATTCAGTGACCCAGAAGAATGCAGGGTGCTGCTTGACCGGGACCTAACAATGCTCATGATTAGCTGTCACGAGACTAGCGGATGTTACACGGAGTGTGATTTGGGAATTAATCGATAAGATCTTAAGTCAACTCAATAAATCTGTGAACAAAAAGTCTCCCCATGTTTGAGTTTTTTTGATGACCAGGAGTCTCCTTCAACCAGAGAAATCTACTGGAGACAGCAGCGCTACAATGTTAGCAGTTAATGTTAACAATGTAATTTGAGATGTTAAGAGTGCCCTCTGTTGGCTCATCAACACTTGAGGTTAATGGGGCGTTCCTTACACAGGAACCAATCCCCGATCTCAGAGTACACACAAGCACTGCCCAAATAAATATCTCCTGGTAAAGTCTGACATTAGTATTATACAAAGTATATATAAAGTTAATATAGGTGTAGAAGGCTGACTAACCCTGATCCAACCTCTGACTCTGACTAAGACTTGACTGAGAAAAGGAAAAAGAAGAAAAAAGGACAAAGGTTTGAGTCTGTGTAATGTGTGGAGAGAAGTTTTGAAGTCTGTGTGTGTGTTTTAAAAGTGGGTCTGAAAAAAAGTGGAATTTCAATGCTTGAATATTGGTGAATATTACAAATTCAGAAGTGCTAATTGGGTCATACGTGATGCTGGTATTCTGCTCCAAGGGGCTTATGATGGAAACTGATATTTTTAAAGTCAACTACTAAATAAAATGTGTGAAAGGTTCTTTGCAGCAGATTAGTAAATTATAAAGTAAATTATAGGTAAAATTGAAGTTTAGTAGTGTTTAGCGACGCCTGTTTCTGTTGTACTACAGTTTGTGATTTTGAGGAGTAAATAATTTTATAAAATGATATAGAAAAGAATGGGACACAGTTAGAATTGCAATGGGGGAGATGAGTCCTCTTCACTGGCTGATCCAGACTGAGGCAAAGGGTCTCTGTATAATGGGCGGAGCCATCTGCTTTAACCTATCATCTTCTTTGCCCATGTTCAGGCCCGGCCCCCTGCACAGACGGGAGGAAATAGGATTAAAGCCACTGTTAAAACATTTTAAGGATATTAATTTTTTTCTCAAATTCAAAAACTTTCAAGGATTTCAAGGACTTTTTGAAACCTTTAAGAGGGACATCAATAGAAATAAATATGTCTATTTAGAATGATTTTGGAAGATTTTAAGGACTTTTTTCTCAAATTCAAAAACTTTCAAGGATTTCAAGGACTTTTTGAAACCTTTAACAGGGATGTCAATAGAAAGAAATATGTCTATTTAGGGCGATTTTGGAGCTTAAATTTTTTTTCTCAAATTCAAAAACTTTCAAGGATTTCAAGGACTTTTTGAAACCTTTAACGGGGACATCAATAGAAATAAATATGTCTATTTAGAATGATTTTGGAAGATTTTAAGGACTTTTTTTTCTCAAATTCAAAAACTTTCAAGGATTTCAAGGACTTTTTGAAACCTTTAACGGGGACATCAATAGAAATAAATATGTCTATTTTGGGCGATTTTGGAACATTTTAAGGACTTTTTTTTTCTCAAATTCAAAAACTTTCAAGGATTTCAAGGACTTTTTGAAACCTTTAACAGGGACATCAATAGAAATAAATATGTCTATTTAGGGCGATTTTGGAGCTTAATTTTTTTCTCAAATTCAAAAACTTTCAAGGATTTCAAGGACTTTTTGAAACCTTTAAAGGGGACATCAATGGAAATAAATATGTCTATTTAGGGTGATTTTGGAACATTTTAAGGACCTTGAATTTTTTTCTCAAATTCAAAAACTTTCAAGGATTTCAAGGACCGAGGAAACCCTTGTAGGGCACATAGACAGACAGATGTATATTTACAGTGATTTTCTAAAACTTTCAAAGTTAAAAGGGGAGATTAGTTAATTAAGATACAAAATTGGTTAAGAACTTTTAAATTAAGTGGAAATTACTCTCACTCACTCACTCATTTTCTACCGCTTTATCCACTAGGGGTCGCTGGTGCCAATCTCCAGTTAGCATAGGGCGAGAGGCAGGGTACACCCTGGACAGGTCGCCAGTCCATCACAGGGCCATTCAACCATTCACTCTCACATTCATACCTACGGGCAATTTAGAGTGTCCAATTAACCTAGTCCCCAAATCTGCATGTTTTTGGACTGTGGGAGGAAGCCGGAGTACCCGGTGAGAACCCACGCTAAGTGGAAATTAAATAAGTAAAATATTTTTGACAAATCATAAAATTGGGAAATATTGGACTAACCAACAATGAACATAGCAGAGAAATTTAGTGTGGGGAATAAACGTCCTGACCTTATGAAGGACATTCATGAAAGTTTACAAATAGGTAGAAACAGGACTGAAAGATTCATTCTGCCTGGAGTCAGAGTTCCATTTGTGATGACATGCGACTTAAAGATTACAAAGTAAGAGACAAAAGTAAAATTGATAAATGACAGCTAGAATTAGACATCAGAGGGTTCTTTAGTGCAGAAATAGTAAGAGAGAAGTAGGAAAGCTGAAAGAGGAGAAAGAAAAACAAAATAGAAAGGATTAGCAAAGCTTGGATGAGAGTGCAGGGCTGTATTCTAGGAGCAACAAGGTGCATATCTTATTCTTAATTTCATTTCTTAATGCATGGGGAACTTAAATAAGGAAAGACAGAAGAACAGTGACTTAAATGATGTTGTCACATCAGGAGGACAATGAGGATGTGAGCACACCGAACACAATATGAAAACCTGCACAAGTTCACAAGCTGACCCAGATTGCTTTTAGGAGTTAATGCCAATTTACGCTGGGTTTAATGCTGCATGACATGCCAGAAGGTTGAATGATGTTATTTAACTGCACGCCATGGGTGTGTCCATGAGCCTGCTTATTTTCAGAAAAGAAGGCGAGCCCAGCTCAGGAAGGGACGTTCAGTGATGCGTGCCGCCTGTGACAGCACATGACATACTGCATTAAGGATGGACAATGCCTTATTACAGACCTTGGCATTATACGGCCCGCGGGCCAAATGTGGCCCTTCCACCCTCCCTGACTGGCCCACTTGAGGTGAATTAGAAAAAATAAAGGTAAATAACAGGGGTCTGGAGTGACCTAATGTTTCCTGAGTTTCCCATACACTGATCGATGCGTGACAGAATCAACGCTCGTGTATAATATTGTTCCGTTCATTCATCTCTCTTCTACACATATACAAAGATCAGCTGATTTGTCTGCTCCTTCTATCAACACAACGTGTTCAGCTTATATCAAATGACCACAATAAGAACAGTATCAACATGATCTCCCTCCCTGTTTATTATCTTATTATCTAAACAGCAAAGCTCTGTCACTCTTGTATGTAAAGTCGCTGCTCCAAGATTCACACCGCATCCACACTGTTAGCGTTAGCGTGTGTGTGTGTCCGCTGTTGGTGGTGTAAGATGATTATTCTTATTTTCAATAGCATTAATTGAATAAAGTCTGCCTTGCCATTGTTTGTTTATTGTGTTGCCCACTTTATACCAAAACAATACACTTTACTGCTCTTTAAAAAGACATCAAATGAATACTGAGCAGAATTTAATGTAGCCCATTGGTCTGGCCCTCAACAATATTTAAAGTATCTCCTGTGGCCCCTTGGGGAAAATAATTGTCCACCTCTGGTATAGAGTGATTTTTAAAAACTCTCAAAGACCTTGAATTTCAAGGGTTTGTTGGAAAGGGTTTTTTTTTTTTCCTCAAATTCAAAAACTTTCAAGAATTTCAAGGACTTTTTGAAATCTGAACAGGGACATCAATGGAAATAAATATGTCTATTTAGGGAAACATTTTAAGGACTTTAATTTTTTTCTTAAATTCAAAAACTTTCAAGGATTTCAAGGACTTTTTGAAACCTTCAATGGGGACAGCAATAGAAATAAATATGTCTATTTAGGGCAATTTTGGAACATTTTAAGGACTTAAATTTTTTTCTCAAATTCAAAAACTTTCAAGGATTTCAAGGACTTTTTGAAACCTTAACGGGGACATCAATGGAAATAAATATGTCTATTTAGGGCGTTTTTGAAACATTTTAAGGACCTTGAATTTTTTCTCAAATTCAAAAACTTTCAAGGATTTCAAGGACCTGAGGAAACCCTTGTAGGGCACATAGACAGACAGAGATGTATATTTAGAGTGATTTTCTAAAACTTTCAAAGGCCTTGAATTTTTTTTTCCAAATTCAAAAACCTTCAAGGATTTCAAGGACTTGTTGGAACCTTAAAGGGGACACCAATGGAGATAAATGTGTCTATTTAGGGCGATTTTCAAATACTTTAAGGACGTAGGATTTTTTTCTCAAATTCAAAAACTTTTCAAGTATCTGCTGTGGCCCCTTGGAAAATAATTGCCCACCCCTGCCTTATTACATCGTTATCATCATCATGTGAATAACCATGTAAACACACACCTATTCAGCTGCTTCTTTGTACTGTAGAATCATTAAGTCATTATGGTATAGTACGGGGATAAATCTAGATCTTATGGAGCAGGACAATCTATCATTTCTAATTCGTCATGTTTCTTGACATGACACTGTTCATCGCCACAGATTGATCAGTTGTCAATTACAAGTTTAACGTTATTTGAGGTTCATGCGTGTGATCAGTTTTATTCGTCTGCAGTTTAACGTTGCAGCAATATTATTATTATTATTGAATCAATTGGGCAAAAAAGGAAAATTTGAAGATGGGTAGTAAGTGCCAACTCTAAAGGATTCTCTTCATCCTGATTGGCTTGGGGGTGATTTAGAAAAAGTCTCCTAATCTTTTTCCCATCCTTCAGTAGTGGGGTTGGTTTTTCTGATTGGGAGATAACAGCTGATGTGGGAACCCCCTTACAACTACTGTACACCTAAAGAGAGTACATTTGAGGACCGTGGTCATTGCATCCATGGAATGAGGTAGGATGTGTATTTGTTTAAAGGGAATGGAGTTGGAAGGAGGCTTTTGGCGAGGCTAAAGTTAGCCGAATTCGACCTGATTAGGATAGATGATTAGCTTACACAGATTTTAAATCGACTTTAAAAGTAAAAATAAGATTGAATGAAAATGACTTTGTTGATGCAAACAAGCAAGTGTGACTAAATCAAGTAACAGAAAGAAAGAATGTCTTGTTAGCCTGTTTTTCGGGACTCTGGTTAGTCCCGAAGGGGGGAAATATGAGGTATCGGGCTTTAAGAGGCAAACTTGTATATAGGATTTCACTCAAGTTAGCTGAACGTTCATATTAGCGTCTCGCCTTTCATCCATATTTACAACAGATAGTATCCAGGGGTCAAGGGAGAAAGGTCAGCTAATATCCTTTAAGGGAGTCCAGACGGGTTATGGTCAGATAAGGATCCCAGGAAACCAGACTGGACTGCACCGCTCTCAGAATCAGTGACTATCTTTGACGTTTAGGTCAGAAGACCTAAGGGCAAAGACACTCCAGAGGTGAGACAGGCTTTAAAAGTGGCTTCTGAGAGAAATGTGGGAGAGTTCATTTTGGCGAACCTCTCTCATGCTGCAGCTGAGCGTGAGCTGATGCTGACTGGCACAAATGAAGTTGTCTTTGTTCAACACGCTTGTTTCAGCGGAGTCTTTCTCTACACCGTCGTCATTTGAAGAAGGAAGACCCGATAAACTACACTTGTTTATAATTAAAGCTGAATACCGCATCTGTTTTCATCATATATAAATAATTATTAATTATTAACTATAGTTTTAGTCTAGTGTCAGGTTTGTGTTCTTATTTTTTATGTTGTTATATTTATTTTAATTATAGTATTTACTTTAAATTTCATATAAAAAACATTTTGATTTTAAATATTTGTAATAATTTAAAGATGAAGATTGATTTGTTATTTTTCTTTGTTATAAACCTAAAAACAACAATTACGTCATGATTGGGGCTTTTATTTTGAAACAGCGGAAACGGCTAGTCACGGCCTAGTACTTGAACGCTTGCGGCAGGATGTTGTCAGATTTGTACGCGTTTCCCGTCTTTGTAACCCGGGTTAAACATCCTCTTTAAAGAGCTGGTCCGGCTCCAGACCACTTCTTGAAAGCGAACTGATCCGGGTTTAGGTCGCGCTCCGGTATGAACGAGGCGGAAGGACTCCGGTTCCGGCGGCTGCACAGACCGCGGGTCATCACCGACGAGCTGCCCGAGGACCGGCGCAAGGGATCCGGGTAAGACACGGAACCAGGACCGCTGTCAGAAGGAGAGGGAAACAAAGTGATATTATAACAAAGTGATATTTGCGAGCGTTTAAAATGTAAAAATAAAAGCAAAGCATGGCCACATTATTAGGTACAGCGAAGCAACCGGAAACATTCATGTTTAAGAAGCTGGATAGTCAGAGAAACTGGTTTTAATGGTTTAACACAACACTCAGATTAGTCGATTATCAAAATAGCTGATATTTTCCAAAATATGATCACAAATAAAAAGTCTGAAATTAGATGATGTCAATAATTATTGCAGATAAAACAGTAAAAACTAATGGTGAATGCTCGTAAATAACTGTAATTTGACATCTTAATGGAGAAATAATAATAAGCCTTACTATCTGTTCTATTTTTGTGTAAAACAGCAAATTTGAAACAATAATTATTATATTTAAGCATTGCATTTCTACATGTTGGTGTATTTACCATTACAAAAAAAATGTTTTACGAACAATGGCATTGACAATAAATATGGTCACATTCTGCTATAACACAAATAATTAGTTTTAAAATTTTAAAAAAGTGTTATCAAGTAATTTAAAAAAAATATATAATTCTGTCGATGACATGTGTTTTTTAGTCAGTATTTATGATATTTAGTGTATTTGAAAATAATAAATCTAATGATTATAATTGCAGCAACCTTTAAAACCAGGAAATGTCATCACAGATACTTTGTCATGAGATGACGACGTCTAAGACCAGATCTGCTCCTGTGTGTGCACGTGTGTGTGTGTGTGTGTGTGCACGTGTGCATGTGCACGTGTGTGTGTGTCAGCAGCACCTACAGTGGGAAGGTGTTTCAGGTGACGCTGCTCTCGCTCGGTGGCTTCCTTCTTCTTCCTCTGTTCGTCATCGTCGTCATCCTCGAGTCTCCGATTCAGCCCGAGGTGTACAGGTGACACACACACACACACACACGCTGGTCTTACCATGTTTGTGAGGACCCTCACAGACATTCCTTAGCCCTTACCCAAACCTTAACCACACAACTAGATGCCTGTAATTATATTTGCCATACCAAATGCCGGTATTACTGTCTACAGCGCATGTGCCGCTAATACTACAAATCCCAGAATGCTCTGCTGGTGTTTTGGCGCGAAAATCCACACACATCCAGTAATGCACCAACCGCCAAGAAAACCCACAGAGAAGAAGAAGACAGTAGTCATAGCGACCTTGTGCTAATACTGGCACCGCGCTACCGCTCCGAACAATGGTTCCATTCAAAAACCATTCAAGACATGGGCTTGAATGGTTTCACGTTCAGTGAAGGATATTATTATTAGTTAATTGGTTTATTGTTGTTATTTTATTTTTACATTTATTATTAGCCTGTGGAAAAAGGTTACTGTTGAAATTTAATTCAGAGGGCTGCAAATAAAAAGAGGCATACGATTTTTATTTAATTTTTATTTAAGAAATGAATGCCAGTGATGTGTTTTTTAATTTGAATTTTGATTTTGCATGTGTGCAATATTAAGTTATATACTGTATAGTATTAAGCTTTGCTTGTTCCATATTCAGCTGTTAAGCAAAACCTGTTTGGGTCCATATGAAGAGGTTCATTGTTATATCTGGAGGAAGATGTTTTACAATAAATATCAATGTTGGCCTGCAACTTTGTCCCAGTTTTGAATTTTGGCCCACTGGGTATTTGAGTTTGACACCCCTGGCCTAACCCTAACCCTAACCCCTAAAACCAAATCTTAACCCTGAAAAAGCCACTTAACCTTGTGGAGACCAGGCAAAATGTCTAGGTCTGGACGTGTTTTGGTCCCCACAAGGATAGAAAGACATGTAGACACACACACTTGTTTTTATGTCTTAGTGAGGACACATCTGAGACATAATGCATTTCCTAGTCCCTTACCCGAACTTGAATTATAAAGTGCCTAACCCAAACCCTTAACCTAAACCTAATTCTCACCCTAAAACCAGGTCTAAACCCTGATAAAAGTCCTTTGAAGAAGTGAGGACCAGCCAAAATGTCCTCATGAAGATATAAAGACAAGTACACACACACACCGGTTTGTGCAGCTATTCTTCTCAGGACTCTGCACTTACTTCCATTCTTTTAAACAGATTAAACAAAGTCTTATCACTAACCTTAACCATAACCAGTTAATGACTAACTTTAACCTAACCTCAATTCAAATCTTAGTCCTAAACTTAACCAGTTCTTTAGAAACGAGGTTCCGAGGTTCATTAGGACCAGGGTTTTGGTCTCCATGAGGACTACTGGTCCTGACAAGGTCAGCTTACGGTTACTTTTAAATAAAATAATTTTGTTGAAATACAGTAAACAAATATAGTATCATTTTAGAAAATAAAAATGGAGGATGAAGTTTTATTGACAAGCTCAGATGCTGAGGTATTTAAAATGTCCGCCCCCTGCTGGTGCCACTGTGTGTTGCAGTATGAAGGAGCCGCCGCTGATGAGGGGCTGCTGGGAACCGAACCTGAAGCTGCGAAAGGCCCAGCGACTCTTCGAAAACCAGATCCTCGGACCCGAGTCCATCGCCAACATCGGAGGTGAATTTGCACACACACACACACACAAAACCCCGCAATGAAGACGTCCATAAAGACAGGTGACGGACATTTGTCTCTTCTGTCTCTGCAGATGTTTTGTTTTCCGGAACAGCTGACGGGAAAATCATGAAGATGATTGGTCGAAGGATCCACATGGTGACGCGACTCGGGAAACTTCCCTGTGGTGAGAGGATGTCACGTTTTTGTAATTACACAAAGTTTATTTTTCGGTATTTAGCCTAAACCAGGCAACATAAAAATACTGGGACACGAATTTTGCGCTACTTTCCCCAGTGCTAGCATGAGGGCTGTGTGTGCTACGTAAATGTGGGTCCTGATTTTGGATCCTTGGATGTGAACTGATGTGGTTTCTTGACCTGAAGGATCCAGAGACGAGGAGGTGAGCTGTGGGAGACCGTTAGGGATCAGGGTCGGACCCAACGGGACCCTGATTGTAGCCGATGCTTATCTGGGCATATACGAGGTCAACCCCACCACGGGTGAGCACGTGTCCTGTTCTTATTATTGTTGTTATTATTCTGGTGCGCTCCATGTGTTGTCGGAACTCCTTCCTGTGGTAGGAACTCGGATTTCCAACTCGGAAATTGCTCCGATTTAGGATTTCAAGATGGCTGACACTCGTACAAACAGTGTTAGTTTTACCGATAATTTCACTTCTGTCGCATTTGTTTGGCATAAATCGGTCGTACATTGAATTATGCTGCGTTTCATTTACATCGGAACTCAGAAGTCGGAACTGGGAGTGATGTCACTCTCAAGTTCACGATGTACCTGTTGAGAATTCGGAAACACTAGTGTATCCTGGGTAGCCATTGCTAGCATTACCAGTTGATGGTAACAGGTATACGAATAAAAATTAATGTGCAAAATACTACGTATAGCATTGTTATTATCAATTGGTATTGGTAAAAATGGCTAGCCTAGGATACATTTGTGTTTCAGAATTCTCGACTGGAGCACGGTCAACGTTGAACTCCTGTAAATGGAGCATAATAAAATCAGATCGTTATAAATCGTTAGTTCGTGGAAAGACCGGAAAGACGCAGCTTCCTCTTGTTCAGTGACGTTCACATTTCTGCCGTGTGTTATCGAGTAAATGTGCCCAAAGCTCATCATCATAACCGTCCAAGATTTTATGGCAATCGTACCATGACCCAGCCCTACTTTGACCTCCATCTTCCCCCGCAGGTGAGACGACCAGATTGGTGGCGGGTGGTGAGGTGGTCGCTGGCAGGAAGCTGTCGTTCATTAACGACGTGGCAGTGACGCAGGACGGGAAGAAGGTGTACTTCACCGTCTCCAGCAGCAGGTGGCAGCGCAAAGATTTCCTGAACCTCATCATGGAGGCCACGGCTGACGGACGGTAACAGGAGACGCGATGAAACTGGTTCATGTTAGAGTGTGACCTGTCAACGCATCACTTCCTGTTCACAAAAATATTAATGAAACAGTTAAAATATAATGTTATTGATGTTTATCATGTGAAAAGTTTTATTTTGTTGGACTCTGGTTTGTAAAGCTAAAACTTCCTCTTAGTAATACTGAAACTTACTTCCTCTTTGTAAAAAAAAAAAAAAAACTTCCTGCAGGACTTTCACAGTAAAAGCATGTGTGTGTTGTCATCTCAGGGTGTTGGAGTACGACACCGTGACCAGAGAACTCAGTGTCATCATGGAAAACCTTCGCTTCCCAAATGGAATCCAGCTGCTTCCTGACGAGGAGTCGGTGCTGGTTGCCGAGACGACCATGGCGAGAATACGCAGGTAAATCACCTGATCATAGTGACGATGTTAAAAGTTTCACTTTCAACCCTGTTTAAATCTGAAATAACTTTTTTCTAAATTAAATGTTTAGACCAGCTCACTATTTGGCAGTAAGTCTGTCCTTGAATGTTTAGACCAGCTCACTATTTGGCACTCAGTCTGTCCTTAAATATTTAAACCAGCTCACTATTTGGCAGTAAGTCTGTCCTTCAATGTTTAGACCAGTTCACTATTTGGCAGTAAGTCTGTCCTTCAATGTTTAGACCAGTTCAAAATTTGGCAGTCAGCCTGTCCTTGAATGTATAGAATAGCTCATTATTTGGCAGTGAGTCTGTTTGGTTATGTTTAGAATAGTTCATTATTTGTCAGTCAGTCTGAAGGTGGATATATAGAGCAGCTCACTATTTGGCAATCGGTCTATCCTTGAATGTTTAGAGCAGCTCATTATTTGGCATTATTTGGTTTCTTCTTCAGCCCTTAGGGGTTGCCACAGCGGATCATGTACCTCCATCTTGTCCTCTCTCCTTTGTCCTCTTCTGTTTACACCAACTGTCCTCATGTCCTCCTTCACAACATCCGTTATAACGGTTGTGATGATGTGTTCAAGTGTTTATTAATGTCCAGTATTTTAAATTGTCACAGCTTTTTGTCTCACGGAGCCATATTGTCCTCCATACTGTGTCTCAGCATGAGTTGGTTACCATAGTAACCACACAGTGACCAGGTCTGTCCTTCTGTTGGCGAACCAGAGTCCACGTGGCCGGTTTGAATAAAGGCGGGATGGAAACGTTCATGGACAACCTGCCCGGTTTCCCTGACAACATCCGACCAAGCTCCACTGGAGGTTACTGGGTAGCCATGTCCGCAGTGCGGCCCAATCCCGGGTTCTCCATGCTGGACTTCCTGTCCCAAAGACCCTGGATCAAGAAACTCCTCTTTAAGGTAAGGACTCACACAGTGTCCAGGTCCACGTGTCCATCCTGATCTCCTAACATCTCTCTCTCTGTCCTCCTTCCTTCCTTCCTTCCTTCCTCCCTTCTGTCCTCCTTCCTTTCCTCCTTCCAGCTCTTCAGTCATGAGGTTCTGAATAAGTTCGTCTCCCGCTACAGTTTAGTGGCGGAGCTTCACGACGGCGGCGTCTGCACACGCAGCTTCCATGACCCCAACGGTTTGGTGGTGGCCTACGTCAGTGAGGTCCACGAGCACGACGGGAGTCTGTACCTGGGCTCCTTCCGCTCGCCGTACGTCGGCAAACTCCTCCTGAAGGACGTTTAAAAACAACAGCAGCTTCAACTCGCGTGTCGGAGTAGACGCTTGTCGGACATTTGAGACTCACGTGTCGGACATTTGAGACTCTCAGAGATCAGTTTGACGTCCAGTGGAGAGACAAAACTGATCGGTCGCACTGAACTGTGTGTGTACAGTACGAGGTTGATTGATTGGCTGAATGATTGATGATTAACTCTCATCCCATTATTATTGATCATGATCATCAGTATTGTTTGATATTTTATATTTTGTTCAGTTTGTTTCAGGTGACAAAACAGACACAACATGCTACCACCAGCTAATGTTAGCTTACTAAAACATTAGCTAAATTCAGTGAGTGTCAGCTAATCAGCTAATCAGTAAATGTTAGCTATATTTGGTGTCAGCTAACAGCTAATGTCATCTAACATTAGCTAATCAGTAACATGAGCTAATTTCAGCGAGTGTTGGCTAACAGCTAATGCCAGCTTACATCAGGTCCTGTTGGCTAATGTCAGCTAAGATTAGCCATTCAGTAAACTTGAGCCAAATTCAGTGAGTTTCAGCTAACATCTGCTAATGTCACACAACCTAATTCATGTAATGCTAGCTAAAATCAGAAAATGAAGGACTTTTTTCTTTTGTTTTATTTAAGAAAAAAACACAGCTTCCCAATAATTTTTCTCAATATTTTTTACATCTCAATATACTAAAATTGTTCTAATTATAACTACATTTTTTATTTTAGTTTTTCCCTTAAAGTCCCTTAATATGTGAAAAAAAGTTCACAACACATATAAATACAATTATTTGATCTAATTAATGTAAATGAACAAGCTTTTGAAATAAAGTTCAGTTTTCTTCATAATTTATTCAGTTTTATGTCTGATAAAGAACTCTGATTCATGTTCCTGCTGTTCATCACATGACCAGCAGATGGCACCATCTGCTCTCCATACAAACAGTCTTCAAAAAGAGTTAATTGTTTATTATATGTTTATTCAAATATACAGCAGTGGAATCAGACTGTTGACACGTGGAGGTTCTCTTCAGTGAAGGTCTCAGGATCAGGATTTACATGGGAAATCCAGAATTTTGGTTTGGTTTTCCCACGGAGTTACCCAGACGTCGGCGTGACAGTGAAAGGTCTGAAACACAAACACAAATGTGATGAGACATATTTGTGATGGAGTTTTTTTTCTGAGTGAAGTATTTTTGAGTCTGACCTGCTGAAGTGGACCTTCAGGCTGAAAGTTACACTGAGAAAAGTCATTGTTGTTGTTTCCTTTATGACACACGGTTCTGGAAATGTCCAGGTCCAAAAGGTAACGGAGTCCTCTAACAATCTGAAGCATAAACAGAAGCATTTAGAACCTGGTTCCTCACAAGGACACATCAGGAACCTGGTTCCTCACAAGGAAACTTCAGGAACCAGGATCCTCACACAGGAACATCCAGTGATTCTTCTCTGAACAATGATTTTATTTTGAAGGTTTGGCGTGATGTCACTGTATTTTTGAAGCGACTTGTCTGCAGGTGTGTTGTACCTGTCGCTGTGCTCCATGGATGGCAGACAGTTTGAAGAGGAAGGCATCGTTTGATTGGTTGTTGAAGGAGTAGGTGGCAGCGAGGACGGCCCCCTGAACGCCACGGTCATTTTGGCTGATGTTGAATCGAGAACCAGGCATGGCTGAGACCAGCCTCGTCTCTGGAGGAGGAGGAGGAGGAGGAGGAGGAGGAGCACAACCATCAACCATCAGTAAAGTTAACTTTGTGTCGAGACACTGATGTCAACTCATGTCACAGCAGCTCAGCACGGAGCTGTTAGCCTGCAGCTAACACTCCACACACAGAGCTGAATGTTTAATTATCCTACTGCTAACCAACCAGCCATAGAGCTGTTAGCCTGCTCTGGATTGACTGATTGTAAAATTGATTAGCCTACTGCTAACCAACCAGTCATAATGGTATTAGCTTGTATGTTCAGTTTGCCTCAGGTAACCAGACCAGGCCATAAACCTTGATGTTCACTTAGCCTACTGCTAACCAACCAGTCATAATGGTATTAGCTTGTATGTTCAGTTTGCCTCAGGTAACCAGACCAGGCCATAAACTTTGATGTTCACTTAGCCTGCTGCTAACCAACCAGCCATAAACCCATTAGCCTGCTGCTAACAGACCAGACATGGAGCTGTATGTTTAGTTAGCTTGTTGCTAACAGATAATTCTGCTCCATTTGAGAAGCTCAGAGGCTCAAACTAAGTAGTGGAACCTTCCGACGTCTTGGTGTGGACCGTGTTATTGAGATGAGTCTGTGTGGACGTGTCATATTGTCATACTAAATGGTCCAGTGCGTAAGAATTAGTGACACCTAGTGGTGAGAGTGCAGACTGTCACAGAAGACTGACACTGACAAAAACAACTCAACTTCAACTCACTGGGACTACATGAAAGGAAATACAAAAAGAGGGAAAATATGAACTAAATAATAATAAATACATAAACAGGTTAATGGTACAAAAAAGTCAGTAAACACAATATTATTTAATATCATGTCAAGTAAAGACATTAAACGTGTATTTACAGATATATTTGGTTTTTGTACAGATTTAATTGTTGTTAACTTATACTGAAGCTACTTGAATTTGACTTGTATAATTTTTTAAGGACCAAACATTTCCCGATAACTTTACTCCAGTAGAAAAGAGTAGACCAGTGCTCACACCTTCCCCTAACTAGTGCATCACTGAACTAACATGGAAGTCTATTTCCTGTGGATGGTAAGTTAATGTGTTGTACTGAATAATTGTTGAATTCTCTCAGCACAAACGTGCCTTCTATCATCCTTCCAGCTCCGATGGCTTTGAAGCAACAGTGTTTCCTCATGTTGTAAACACGAGTTCCTGCGAAGGCAGCATTAACCATCACTGACACCAGTCTGTCAAATGTTTGTCTTAAAACTGGACCAAATGTAAACAGAAAACAAACGATGACATGGCCACAGGAAGTGATTCTCACCCAGGATGACGAGCAGAGACAGAGACAGCAGCAGCGTCTTCATCTTCTTCTTCTTCTTCTGTGACTCTGAGGACTCGTGTTTTTCCTGTGAGGCGGCTGCACTGACCACACACACATCATTTGTACCTCAATTCACAGCTTCACACACATGTGATGTCACTTCCTGTAGAGAAACTTCCTGTACCTGGGCAGGAAGTCCTTCTTGCTCAGTCATGCTCAGTGCAGTAACTGCAGCCCAGGTGTCTGCTTCTGTTTACTGATGTATTCGGGTTCAGGTAATCTGTTAATTCGGATTAATCTGGTTACTCTAAGATTACTGTTCTTCTTTTGTCATGAGGAAACCACAAAGTCTGAGTCTCTGGATCCAGAAAGTGAGACCAACATGGAAGAAACCTGTATTCTCTTAAGTATCCACCAGGGGGCGACTACTCTGGTTCATCTGTATGGCTGACTAGCTTATCGCGTTCCATTTACATCGTAACTTGGAAATGACGTCACTTCCGAGTTGACCACATTACAGTTGAAAAGTTATCTCGGGTTAGCCATTTTTAGCCATTGTTAGCAACACCAGTCTGTGACAGCTTTCTATTCAACTCCATTCCGTTTTTCCTACTTCCTAGACTTCTCTTTTCAAACTGGAAGTGTACATCTATTCCTTGCAGTTCTATGATTGAGATACAGAACCCCGCCCCTTTCCTCCCCCTTTTACCTTCTACAAAAGAAACATTGTACAACACAATCTACAAATCAGCCTCATTACCCATCAGCCCCTGCTGCGCTTCCTCTCCCTGTGCAGCAGCAGCTGATGTTTATCTCAAACTGACCCAAACGTCCAATCAGATCATTCTAGAACAATATCACAGTTTTTCTCATTAACAAGGAATTTAATTTACATTAATGGATTTAAAAATACAGACATAAAATAATATTTAAATGTAATAAACTGTACACACAGAATACACTGTACAAAACACACACACATGAATATAATCAATAATAATCGATATACAGGAATTATCTTTTTTTACATTTTTAAGTTCAGATCAATAAATAAATGGACAGTAAAATATTTACAGGACATTTTGAACACATTTAAATTCATGTAATTTGTTTATCATCATGTGATGTCATCTCTGAATGGGTTTGTCTGTTGTGCTCTTGTTTGTGTATGATGTTGATTTTCCTCCCTTGTTGCCATGGTGACATGTTTAGCATCAGCATGTCACAGTGTCTGTTGTTCACTGGCGTTATTTTAAACACCAGAATGTCTCTTTAAGTGAGCATGAGCTGTGTCATGAATAAATGATGTCACATCCTGTTGGTTTAACAACAAAAGGACAGTCTTCAAAGACACAAGAAAAAAATGTTGTTGTTTTTTGCTTGTTGTCTGAGTTTCAGTGGACAAATTATCACAGAATGACCCTTTAAATCAAAGTTCCACTGATAAACCTCATGTTGTATTTTGGTGAAATTTTCCTTTAACTGAGGTGAAAACCAAAAATAACATCATGCGGAGTGTGGATGAAAACATGGAGTGTTGATGACATCATGAGTTGTGTGGATGACATCATGAGTTGTGTTGATGACATCATGAGTTGTGTTGATGACATCATGAGTTGTGTTGATGACATCATGAGTTGTGTTGATGACATCATGAGGAGTGTGGATGACATCATGAGTTGTGTTGATGACATCATGAGTTGTGTTGGTGACATCATGAGTTGTGTGGGTGACATCATGAGTTGTGTTGATGACATGAGTTGTGTTGATGACATCATGAGGAGTGTGGGTGACATCATGAGTTGTGTTGATGACATCATGAGGAGTGGATGACATCATGAGTTGTGTTGATGACATCATGAGTTGTGTTGATGACATCATGAGGAGTGTGGATGACATCATGAGTTGTGTTGATGACATCATGAGTTGTGTGGGTGACATCATGAGTTGTGTTGATGACATCATGAGTTGTGTTGGTGACATCATAAGTTGTGTGGATGACATCATGAGGAGTGTGGGTGACATCATGAGTTGTGTTGATGACATGAGTTGTGTTGATGACATCATGAGTTGTGTTGATGACATCATGAGGACTGGATGACATCATGAGTTGTGTTGATGACATCATGAGGAGTGGATGACATCATGAGTTGTGTGGATGACATCATGAGTTGTGTGGATGACATCATGAGGAGTGTGGATGACATCATGTGTTGTGTTGATGACATCATGAGTTGTGTTGATGACATCATGAGTTGTGTTGATGACATCATGAGGAGTGTGGATGACATCATGAGTTGTGTGGATGACATCATGAGGAGTGTGGATGACATCATGAGTTGTGGATGACATCATGTGTTGTGTTGATGACATCATGTGTTGTGTTGATGACATCATGAGTTGTGTGGATGACATCATGAGTTGTGTGGATGACATCATGAGTTGTGTGGGTCACATCATGAGTTGTGTGGATGACATCATGAGGAGTGTGGATGACATCATGTGTTGTGTTGATGACATCATGTGTTGTGTTGATGACATCATGTGTTGTGTTGATGACATCATGAGGAGTGTGGATGACATCATGAGTTGTGTGGATGACATCATGAGTTGTGTGGATGACATGTGTTGTGTTGATGACATCATGAGTTGTGTGGGTGACATCATGAGTTGTGTGGATGACATCATGAGTTGTGTGGGTGACATCATGAGTTGTGTTGATGACATCATGAGTTGTGTTGATGACATCATGAGTTGTCAAAGCCCTGCAGGTGTACTGATGCTCGCAGCCCTTCAGTTCAGTGTTAATGTTAAAGCGACACCATGTAGTCTTTCAATGAAATGGAAGAGACAGCACAGATACCAAAGAGTGTGAAGATTTTGGGAGGAGTCAAAGAAAAAGTGGGAGAGTGATAGGATAAGATGGTGGACAAGAGTGAATATTGGTCCTGGGATGACGGAGTGATGGTGACCTGACTCTACTGTTGGACATTGTTTACTTACTAACTAAAGAGTGTGTCTGAGCTGCTGTGTGTCAGCTGATGTTACTGAAGTCATGTCGTTCCCTGTTCATGTTCAGAATTTACTTAAGTTATTGACGTAGTGGAGCGGTTCTTCTTCTAGCTGCTAGTTCTGGATAACATGCTAGTTGAAGACATGATGTTGTTGGTTTGTCAACAAATGCACACGTTACCACGGCGTATGTTTACCAACAGTTGTGACAGACAGTATTGTTTTCCAACTTTAGGGGGAGCCAGAGGGCAAAAACAACATTGTGACGCTGCCCAGAGTGATTCTGGGCTCTGATTGGTTCAAATATTTCAAGTTAGGCTTCGTTAATAATCAGATCACCATTACATTTTTGGCTTAAATGCATCAAATTGCCAGCAATAGTGTGAACTATTCAAAGTGATTTTTTCTGACCCATTCAATCCTGTTGCGTCGCAGACTTGGATCGTGTCAGAAAACTGGGTCTGAGTCAGTGGTGACACAAGCTGCCCGAGCCAATCAGAGGCCAGGAAATGTGTAAAAGACAGGAAACAGGAAAAAAACAGAAGTTGAAGAAAAACATTTAAAAACAATAAAAGTTGAGAAACTAAATTAATGCTGGTTTAGCTAGTGATGGTATTGTTAGAATTTTATCGATACCGATACAAATTATCAATACTGATACTTACCAATATTTTTACGTTAAACTTGGCGAGGACATAAGAATGCAGAACTGTGACGGAGACATTCTTACTTCACCACCAGAGGGCAGACTTTTCTCTTTAAACTGATGGACTTCACCTTATTGAAGGGCTGTAATACTGCCTTACATTTTTGGGACTGGGAGCGATGTCACCTTTGTTAGCATTGTTAGCAACACCAGTCAATAAAAACATGGTGTTTTTCTGCGCACACAAACAGTAACAACATGTCGGATAAAAATATGGATAAAAATTGAACAGTACTATGTGTACAGCTGATTTACTGTGAAAACAGATAAGACAGACAGAATATTTTCACCAGTAACAAAAGTAGCAGCCATTTTGTTTGGGTTTGTGAGATTGCTCCGACTTCCAACTACAACTAACTACAACTGGAGCGCACCATAAATCTCTTGGCGACAGCTGTTTATTTTCAGCCTCATGTTTCCTCATTTAGACCGACTTTCTTAAGACATTTGTAAAAAGCAAACTGAACATGTAACTAAACAAAACAATAACGATGACTGTGACATTCATTCAGTTATTAGTGTCCGATTCGAGGACACTGCATTTGTTAGCAGCAGATGAAACGTTAGCTTCGCTAAATGTTAAACATTGGATTTGCGAGCTACTAATATTTTTACATGCGATTTTAGCAAAATGAGCTCAAACATGAAAGTTAAAGTAAAGAAAACAGTGCAACGTCAAACGTAACATTTGTTTGTTGGCAGTAGGACAGTTGGGTAAAACAAAATTATAGCAAGGTATGATAGCATTCCCAAAACTACTTCTTCTGTGGGGCTTGATGTTGCATTACTGCCATCTTCTGGAGTTAGGAAACTCCTACACTACGTGGTGACACCAGCTGTGCCGCTGCTACGCTGCTGCAAGCTAGCAGGCTGTGAAGCTAACTGCACCAGGTTTTTTTGCCTGAACAAGATGCAAATGTTTAAACTTTAGCATAAACTCAACATAATCAACAGCAGTATTGTTTGTCCAGACCCAGGTGGCGCTGTGTCTCTTCTGTTGTGTGTTCCCCCTGTTCATAAACGATTTGAGAAAAAGAAGAAAAGAGAGAGAAAGAAAAAGAGAAAGACAACTTTTAAAAATGTGACAGAGATCGCAGAAATCCCTGCCTCAGTAAATAAATAAGTTTGGAGCTAAATAGGTGAAACCAAGCTAACTTTGATCCTGGCTTCGTGCAACGTTTCCAGTGTATTAGTCATGAGTCATGTCAGTCAGTGGCTCCCCCTGGTGGAAGGTCATGTACTGTGTGACCCGCTGTCGCCGTCACTCATGTAGCGTGAACTTACAGTTGCAAACATCCTTCCCGTGACAGCAGGTCATGTAGCAACCCGCCCACTTTAGCTCCATCCTGAGCCATGACCTGCCGAGGATGCCATGACCTGAGGATGGGCTCCAGGTGCAGAAGAAAGGGCTGATGGGTATTTTCCCGCTCTACCAGTGATGGTTCTTGGACAGGTAGGCGATGAGTGCCACGGCCACGCCCACATAGATACCTGTCCCGATGGTGATTGACAGAACAGCCAGGAAGAGAGTCCGCCTCGAGCTGGAGTTGGCCAGGTGGAAGTCTCCTTTAGACACCGCCTTATTGGTCTGAGAGGGAGGGGGCGGGGTCAAAGACAGGAGGACAAACCGGAAGTTAAATCAACAGGAAGTTGTGGGAGGAGCATAGAAATTATGTTACGTTCACGCCTTGTAGGTCTGAGCCTGTGAGGACGTCCACACAGTCAAACGTCCTCACGCTCACAGACGATCTTACGGTCAAGTGTCCTCACACTGTGTGGACATCTGACTATGAGGATCTTTGACTATGAGGACATTTTGAGGACCTTTGTCTGTGAGGACGTCCACACAGTCAAACGTCCTCATGCTCACAGACGATCTTACGGTCAAGTGTCCTCACACTGTGTGGACATCTGACTATGAGGATCTTTGACTATGAGGACATCCATACAGTCAAATGTCCTCACGATCAAAACGTCCTCTCTTGTGAGGACGACTGACCGTGAGGACATTTGACCATGAGGACATGTTGGTGTCCGTCTCTCTTCTCTAACGTGACTCATTTCCTCTCTGCTTTCATTAAACTCCGCCTCCTCTTCCTCCTCTTCCTCCTCCCTGTTGTGCTGTGTGGTACTGTTGCCATTAGCAACCAGCCCTGTATTTTTTTCTGGAGCTGTAGGAGTACAGTTGCCATGGAAACCACACAAGATCAGCTCCCACTGCACGACAACCCCACACACACACACACATTCCTAACCCAGGGAAAACAGAGATGACTCAGCATTTAATTGATTGTTTGTGAGAAAAGCAACTTATTTAAAAGTTTATTTATAAAAAAATGTAAACTACAAAACTATAAACTTTATTTATTTTCTTTATTTCACAACAATGTGGGTGAAACACTCACAGTATTTATGGTGTTAGAGAGCAGGAGAATTTCTGTCATTTAAACCAGGCTGGGACACTAGATCAGTGTGTGACAATGAAATTAGAAAGAAAAATAAATAAATGAATCACCCAAATCACCAATAATAATAATAATGATAAGCAAGAGAAAAATTAGATGATACTTTGCAACATCCGCAGAAAATAATGTTCATAATAGTTTTCATGGTGGTTAATTTTATTCAGATATTAAGAGGGTTTTTCCCCCAGTTTTTTTTTTAATATTTTATATTAAAATTGATGAAATGTACATTAATATATTTCAAAAGTAGCAGATTCTTCCCTCTTTTTTAATAAAGCGTACAACTGTCAAAAAATCTGTTAATGCAGGAGGGTCAGGTGAGGTCAACTCAGGTGTGTGTGTAGCTGGTCTTCCTCATGTTGTGGGGACCTAAATGTGTCTCCACACTCACATTATGGGGACTTGTCTTCCTTATGGGGACAAAAATCAAGTCCCCATAACGTAAATGACTCCATTTTAAGGTGAAGACATGTTTTAAAGTTAGGCTGAGGTTAGGGTTAGGTTAAGGTTAGGGTCAGGGTTAGGGTTAGGACACTAGTAATTATGGTTAAGGTTAGAGTAAGTCTGCAGGAAATGAATGGAAGTCAATGGAATGTCCTCTGTCGTCATGGAAACCAGTGTGTGTGTGTGTTCTCACCTCATGTGACAGGTAGAACGCAGCGATGCCGAGCGGCCAGAAGCAGCAGAGCATGGAGAAGACGCTGAGACCCAGGTGATCTCTGGGAGGAGTCAACAGGAACGTGTCATCACTGTCTGACTGAGACGAGTAATCACTCTGCACACACACACACACACACACAGTTGTATGAGCTACTGACACATTAACATCCTGACAACATGTTCACGTCTTTATCTCACTGTTATACAGACTTCTCTGAAGTTTGTAAACCACTCACTCTCCCACACCAAAGTCCATAGAGAAAATCGGTGATTTTACATCACA